>QRFJ01000098.1:1144305-1183243 GCA_006176705.1 Cocos nucifera
TATAGATTTTTAATTTACTAACATTATTGTGAGGATGTGTAGTTCTTGTAAATAAAAAAAAAAAAAAAAAAAAAAATAAAAAAAAAAAAAAAAAAAAAAAAATGTTAAATACAATGTGGATAGTCTGATCAGAGTTGACAGTTGAACTCTGAGGTATCCTATGAGCATTTTAGTTAAGGAGATGAATTATATGAAAACTATATCCATATGGGTTCTAAGGATATTGTTCTACACATTTGACCTATCCAATCATCGGGTACCATTACTAGATGGTCACTTTAATTGGTATAGAAATTTATTTCTATACTATCAGCTTAGATTCGAACCTATAGGATCATATATATTAGAGTTCATGATCTGATCGAATGGTTGATTAACGATTAAGAATCGTTCTACGATTAAATGATCAATACGATAGATGGTTAAGCTAGTGCAAGTGTTGTAAGAGGATAGATTAGCAATTAAATTACTAATTAGCTTAATTTAATTATATCAGAGGATTGAAATTAAGTTTAATTAAATATAATTTAATTAGATTTGGTTTGGGCTTGATTGGATCAAGTCCAATTGGTTTATTAGATAAGCCAAGTGAAAGGAAGAAATAGTTCTAGTTCAACTAGGACTTGGGTCAATCCAATTTCTAATTTGATTAAAAAAATTAATTTAAATTTAAATATAATTTAATCTAATTTAATTAGATTCTTAATAGGGTTAGGATCTGATTTAATTAGGTTGGTTTACTTCTAGTTTAATTTGATTTGAGAAACCAATTTTTGACCAAATCATATATGGAATCCTAGTATAACTAGGATTCCATCCTTGCACCACATTTGCCCCACGCCCCCCACATCCCACACTCTCTCTATTTTGGCATAGAATCCTCTCTCCCTGATGGTTCACGTATGCCCACTCTCCTTCTCTCTCTCTCTTATTTGGAATAAGTTATGGACCAAGTCTATAGAAGGTAAGTTGTTGCGGTTTGTTTGGACTCTATATAATAGAATCCCAACAAACTAAAACTCCTTCCTTTGTGCCACCCCTCACCTAATTTTCTCTTAGTTTTCTATGGTAGAAAAAGAAAGTTTTTGTGTGCCTACTAGGTGGTCCACCGCATGGGATGAGGAGGGGGCGCCCAAGTGTTGGGCGCCCCAACAACTTACCAAATATGGTCGTGCCTTGTCTAGGAATCTGACCTAGACAAGACTCTTTCATATCTCTATATATATGACTCATTTTGGTCTGATTTTTGGAAAGATTATAGATCATATAGAAAGATTTTGGGTGTGTGAAAATCATAGGGAAAAGGTTCTTGGGTACTAGGTTTTCATAGGCACCAATCCAGGTGTCAAGGTTAGAAAGGAAAGAAGAAGAAGAGGGTCTTCTTCTAGGGTTTCTTCCATACATTCTTTTCCTCCAATTTTGAGATTATTTTGAGAGTGTCTCTGATCTAAAATCTCTCCTCTTTCTTTTGATCTTTGGAGAGTCCAAATTTAGAAGAAGAAAACATCAGATCGATCATCAAATAAAGATCAGCATAGTACTAGCATACTATGTTGATTTCCTGCATCGGACTTTTAATTGGGGTTCGTGGGCTCGTGTGGACATCACTTAGAGGTCAGATGTATGTGAAGCTCAGAGCTTCATCCTTCAGCCTAGATCAGTAAGTTAGAACATCTAACTTGTATAGGTAATATGGATCTGATCCTATCTTACATATATGCAACAGATCTAATGTAAATCTATGTTGATATGATCAACATATTTTTCTCTATCATATATTTTTAATTTTTAATTTAATCTCATGCCATAGTCATATAATAGAATATTAGATATAGGGTATTCTCTAATTTTAAGAATAAATTTTGATTTATTTAAGTCTTTTACTGTAAGTTTTTGAAAAAGTTTGAAGATCTAGCCCTAAAATCCTAGACTGGTTCCTTCAATTGGTATCAAAGCCTAGGTTCATTATTACATGATTATATGTGCATGTTTAGATTTTTTCTTAGATTAAATCTAATTTATAATCTAATTATTAAATTTAAAATTAAAAATCATGATCATACAAACTAATTATATGGTTGTCCTACTGTAAGGTTGACCCTTTACCGTGGAGAGGTTGTCATAGTTCCTGTAGATCTATTTTTTATCATAAATTTATTAGATATGATCTAATTTTATTTATAATTTATTATATTTAAAAGAATTTTAGATTCAAAAATAAAAGTTTTAGATTGTATGGACTGATTATAAGGTTGTCTTGCTGTAAGATTTATCCCTTATAGTGGAGAGGTTGTCCTAGTATGTGCTGATCTAAAATATTAATCATAAAATTTTAGATTAGATCTAAGAGATTTTATGATTTAATTAAAAATACTTTAATTTAATTTTAATCATTATAAATGTGTTAGATTTGATCTAAGATAATTTATAATTGATTGGAGTTGAAACTATTTCAATTACATGAACTTGTTTAGATTAGATCTAAAGTAGTTTCATGCTTATCTTACTTGCATATTGATTATGAATCAAATATGCAATTTAGTTAGTAGAATCATGTTGTAAAAATATTTTATAAATATAAAAATTATTTTCATAAAGTTGAACCCCAACCCTCAGTTCAAAACTTAATTAAGAATCAAGAAGTTATTTGATTAGGATCTAGGATTATGAATTGAAGATCCTAAGACACAAATCATAACACATTAGGTTAAATGGGTTAGTAGGAATTAGGTCCATTAATTTTGGGAATGTATCCCAAAGTCAATCGTTAGCCTATTGACGGTTGAGCTATACTTTTATAATTATATATAAATTATGAATTAATAAAAATTATTTTGATATTTTTTATCATAAATTTTTTTTTGTCTTCTAATGAACTCCTATGTTGTGATGAAGTCCTTAGGACTATCTAGATTTGATAAAGGAGGATTTGTCATTTAGACCTTAAAATAGTTCACGATCAAATGATATGTTGTTTCTTAGGACGATAATGTTTATCGAGTATAGGTCATTGTGTGCCATATAGGTTGGTTGTTCTTGTAACTAAGGAGTGTTAAGACACTGGTATGGCATGCAAGTAAGATATATGGATACATCTGCATTGAACGTGACCAACTATGGAGCTTTTCTCCTATCAAGATTAGCTTCGATGTTATATGGATATAAGTGTTCCTCTGATCTGAGATCACCACGGTGACTTTCAAGTAACTCACTGTGCTTTGGTGCAAGACTATCTGAATTTCTAATTCAGTGATGGAAGATTTTTGGGCACAATCAAGTACTTGAAAAGTCGGTGCATGTATCAAGATGAGATTGACCACTCTTGATTTCAGGAGCTGTGTTCAATTATGTTTCAATTTAGCAAAGCCTTGGCTAGGGTAGTCTTAGTAAGGAGTCATGGGACTAATTACTTTAATACATGACATGAATGTATTTTCTAGGATTGACAGTCTAACCTTGAGTCATCTATTACACAGAGGTGATAGGGATGAATTATACGGTAGTTCTAATTATTGCAATTTTGACTATTCGACCTCTTCGAACATCGGGTACTATTGCTAGATGATCACTTTGATTAGTATAGGAAGTGGTTTTTATGCTATCGGCTTAGGTTCGAACCTGCAGAGTCACACACACTAGAGGTTTCAACCAGATCTATTGGCTGTGGTCAAGAGTCCCACTAGACTCGGACTCTTCGACCAAATATCCTATAGCATTAGGACACTGAGTCCTACTTATCTGAAACTCTCTGATCAAGAGTATGGACTCTGTAATCACAAGTTTCATTCATTTCGGACATCGGGGTCAAGAGTCCCACTAGACTGGGACTCTTCGATTAAGATTTCATATCGATGAACTCTATTGCCCGATGATCTATCGAATTTAGACTCTAAGATTATGAGAGGTTTAATTAATGATTTTAACTTAATTTGATTGAGTTATGATTTTTGATTCAAGCCTAATTGAATTGGTTTCAGTTGGGTTTAACCCAATTAGGTCACAAGTTGACATAATCACCGGGAAGGTTCGAACCCTGATTTGATCAGAGATTGGGCTTGATCAATTCCTAATTTTATTGGAATTTAATTAAGCCTAATTAAGCCTAAATGGGTTGGATTTAATTTATTCTAATTGAGCCTAACTAATTTTCATTGGGTTGGTTCAGTTGGTTGAAATTTGAATTTTAAAGACTAATTTGATTAGTCTTCTCTTTCCATGCGTCACCTATGTCCCATGCCCACTTAAAATTTGATTTTTATTCTTTCGTGACTTTTCTCCCATGCACATAATACCTCACACCCTGATCTTCCACATCCCCAATAGATAAGTTATGGTTACTTTACATTCAAATTCAAAATGAGTTTGAATTTGAGTTGACAACAACCATATCTTATTCCTTGCGCCACCCTTCTCTTTAGGGCCAATTATCTCCACGTGAAAGGGGTTTCACATGGACCTTTCCTTTCTGAAGAGTGGGCACACAACTCCTTCACACATCCCAAATAAGTTTGAATTGGTTTGGATGAAGTTTGAATTAAAGAGAGTTTTGAATTCAAACTAGCATTCAAACTAGTTTTTGGTTCCCCACATGCATAGAAGTTGTTCTTTGCACAAATATTAAAAGGAAAGATTTTTGGGACATGTGTTAACACCTATTCTATAGAGAGAACTTCCGTGAGATTCATTTGGTGCATGGGTAGAGGCTTCCATCATCTCCAAGAGAGAGAAAACCAAGAGAGAAGGGGCATAAGGATTTTAGGGAGAGTGCAGTCCTAGGTATTCGACCTAGGTTTCGGGAAGCCATTGCATGAGCTACGAGCGTCGTAAGTCCACAAAATTTTAGAGAAAACCTTCTCTACCTCTCTACTATGTCTACCAATAACGCAGAGCATCCATGAAGCCTATAGATGAAGATCAAAGCTGTTCGATCAAAATAGCCCATGAAGGACTCTGGTGTCGAGCTAGCACTCGTGGGGAGCCGATCAGGTTCAGGAGCCTCATGTAGATGATCCGTGGAGGCCAGATATCTATGTGGCTGCATCATGACCAATGGACCTCCTTGATGATGATTAGATCATGGCGATCAACTATCCATGAAAATATATTATGTTTTGAACACGTAGATCTAGTAAATAGTTGCTGCATAGTTTTATTTTTTTAGATCTATATAAATACATGCACATTATTTATAGATCCTTAATGTAGGGTTTAATATGCTAATATGATTAGTAGATAATTAATTAAATTAATTATTTTTTTTGCTATTTTTAAAAAAAAATTTGAAAGTAGCACTACAAACCCTACATTATTTCCTTCAAATGGTATCAGAGCTAGGATTCGCTAAACATGATAGGCTTACATATTTAGATTGATAATTTAGATTTGATCTAAATATTAATCTAATAATTTGATTAATTAGATCTAAAAATTAAAATCAAGATCGCACGGACTGTAGGTTGTCCTACTGTAGGGTTTACCTCCTATAGTGCAATCATTGTACGTGCTTGATCTTGTGGTTGATAATAAAATTTTTAGATTGGATCTATTTTTTATGATATGATAAATTAGATTTTAATCTAATTTTTTATCATAAATGCATGTTTAGATAAGATCTAAAGTTTGATTCATGATTTAGTGTTATGTAGTGTATATAGTTTCAGATTAAATCCTACAACTAGTGTTGTTTATGAATTGAGCCAATTCAGTTTTGAAGTGAGTCGACTCAATTGGTGAACAATGCCAAATTGTAAAGAACCTTTCAAAATTTAAAAAATATTTTTGAAATATTGAACCCTAACCCTCAATCCATAAACTTAATTAAAATTAAGTGAAATGATTTAGTATCTAGAATTATGAATTAAGATCCTAAGTCATTAATCATAAACTTATGGATTATTGGGTTAGATAAATTAGGTCCATAAATTAGATTAGACCTAAGGTTAGTTAAAGAATGGACTAATTTAGAGTAGTTGATCAAATCTAATTAAATATTAATTTAGATTAGGTCAAGGACTTTATAGAGTCAATTACAATAGTTGTAGTTGGTCAAGTCCATGCCTTTAATGAGGACCAAATAGACTTGATTCATGGCTATGCAGTTGAATCCAAAATTACTAGATTGGTCAAATTAAAACTAATAAATTGGATGGTGTCTAACGTAAGTTTGGCACTTTGATCAATGGTTTTTAATTGGGAGCTACTTGCATTGATTCGATCTTTGATGAGTTAATGGCATATCCCTTCCACTGATCTTACTTACCTGGCCATCCTAATGAACTAGATTTTGATTAGATCACTTGGTGATTTGGGCTCATCCATGCATGTTAATTAGGTAAATTAGTCTGACTGATTTAGATGCTTCTAATATCAGCCTAGATTAGATCCTTTTTTATCTGACTTTGTGAAGTCAGTAGGAGAATCAAAATTGGCTCGTTGAATTTTTTTCTTTTCTTAAAATATGTTAATTAAATTCTCTAAAATTATTAGGTCCTTAAAAATAAAATAGTTATATAGATAAGTAAATTATAGCCTCCCATTAAGTTGAGTGATAATGGGTTCATTAGTATGATGATCATTGGAGGCCCAAAGGCTTGGTGATTATTGATTAATGAAATTATCATTCATAAAATGATAATTTGGTTAAGTCTTTCTGATGGTGGTTAGGTTGGCTGACCAAAGTTGGGCCTGATCATTTATTGGTTAGATAAGACCAAATGTGGTCATGTTAATGGTTGGACTTAACCAAACCTTTTCAGTGGAGGCCAAAGCCTATTTATTAGGTCTCCAGAGAAAATCAATATTACTAGAAGTTGTTTAGAGAAATAATTGATTTTGAATCTACCCATAGATGCACATGGGTTGACCAACCAAAGTTGGGCTCATGTGTAGTCTATGTGGATTTTAGTATCCACTAAGGAATTAAAGTAATTCCTTGAATTGGAGGTAGAGGCTACCAATTCGTATAAAATAATGGAAGGACATTTAGACTAAAGTTCAAGTCTTTAGGATAATTGATTCATATACTAATTAGATTTGATTTTTCTTTTTGTACAGAAATGGCCACTAACCTGTCGCTCCGATCATTGTTAGATAATGATAAATTAATGGGATCCAACTTTGATAGTTGGTATCGTAAGTTGAAAATCATCTTGGAGCATGAGTGAATCCTTTATATAGTAATGGATCTAGCACCTGAGGAGCCAGCTTTGAATGCTAGAGGAGTGGTATGACATACTTACCAGAAGTGGCTCAATGACCGCACCACCGTTTGGTGCATAATGCTGGCGGTAATGAATGATGAGTTTAGCCATAGATTTGAAAATGCCCAGCCATAAAAAATGCTTCAAATATTGAATGACTCTTTTGGCATGCCTGATGATGTTGAAAGACACAAAATAAGTTGTGCCATTATCAACGCTCGAATGAGCAACTAATGCCTTAAGGTCGAACTTGATGAAGTTTGGTAGGTGGAAGAATAGACACAACTTGTTGAACCTGAGCTGGATTTGATTAAATTAGATCCAGAGACCATTATAGATGCACCCTTAAGGCAATTTGGTAGAGTACCATGTCAATCAAATAGATACTATAGTTTCTTGGTCCAAAATGGGGATCCCATCAAACTCAATGAGAACGATGAGGATCCGATTACCTACATGGATGCAATGCAGAGATCAGACTCTAAGAAATGGCTTAGGGCCATGAAATTCGAAATGGAGTCTATGAAGATCAATGATGTATGGACATTAGTTGACCCACCCAAAGGGGTTAAGCTTATAGGGTGTAAGTGGGTCTTCAAAAGAAAAAAGAGCATAGATGGAAAGGTGAAGATCTATAAAGCCTGTCTGGTTGCCAAGGAGTATCATCAACGTTATGGTATTAACTATGATGAGACATTCTCTCCTATGGTAATACTCAAATCCATTCGAATTATGCTTGTTATAGCTGCCCATCTGGACTATGAAATCTGACAGATGGATGTGAAAATAGTTTTCCTAAATGGAGAGCTGAATAAAAAGGTGTATATGATACAGTCTGAAGGATTCACGTCCATAAATGAGTCTAAGGTGTGTAGACTTTAGAGATCCATTTATGGACTGAAGCAGACATCTAGGAGCTAGAACATACGATTTGATAAAACAATCAAAATATATGGCTTGATTAAGAATGAAGAGGAGTCCTACATATATAAGTGGACTAATGGTCTAGCAATTATATTCTTAGTATTGTATGTGGATAACATTCTCTTAATCAGGAATGATGTTCCTATATTACAAGGAATAAAGATCTGGCTGTCATCACAGTTCTTCATGAAAGATCTGAAAGAAGCTTCCTACATCCTAAGGATGAAGATCTATAGAGATAGATCTAAAAGGTTACTTAGATTATCCCAATCTACATACATTGATATTGTGCTGAAATGGTTTAGCATGAAAAATTTCAAGAAAGGCTATCTACTGATAGGCTATGGAATTTCTCTTTTAAAGAGGGATTATCCAACTACACCTCTAGAAAGAAAGCGTATGAGTAGAATACCATATGCTTCGATAGTGGATTCTATCATGTATGCTATGACATGTATATGATCAGATGTGGCATACTCACTAGGGGTAGTGAGTAGATACCAATTTGATCCAGGAGAGAATCACCGAAAGGTTGTTAAAACCATCTTGAAGTATTTAAGAAATACTAAGGACCGGTGGCTTGTATATGGTGAATCAGACTTGAAACTTGTAGGGTTCATAAACTTCAGTTTTTAGTCTGATCATGATGATAGCAAGAGTGTATCGGGATATATATTCATCCTTAATGGTGGGGTTGTCTGTTGAAAGAGTTTCAAGCAGCACACTATGGTCGATTCAGTTTGCGAGGCAGAGTATGTCGCTATATTAGATGCTGCCAAAGAAGCGGTGTGGCTGAGAAAATTCATCACCAAGCTCAGAGTAGCACTCTTCTTTGATGGTCCAGTTCTACTCTATTACGATAGCTCCGGAGCCATTGCTCAGACGAAGGAACCAAAGGCATACCAATGGATGAAGCATATTCTATGTCACTATCATCTTATCCGAGAGATCGTAGATCGAGGTGACGTCGATCTTCAAAAGATTGATGGAAAAAAAAATATGGCCGACCCATTCACTAAAGCTATTACAGTGAAGGAGTTCAACAACTTCAAGTTGAAGATAGGTATTAGATACTGCACCAATTGGCTTTAGTCCAAGTGGAAGATTGTTGGAAATATGTTCCAAAGCCAATCATCAGTCTGTTAATAGTTGAGCTATACTTTTATAATTATATATGAATTATGAATTAATAAAAATTATTTTAATATTTTTTATCATAATTTTTTTTGTCTTCTAATGAACTTCTATATTGTGATGAAGTTCTTAGAACTATCTAAATTCGACAAAGGAGGATTTGTTATTTAGTTCTTAAAATAGTTCACAACCAAATAATATGTTGTTACTTAGGATGACAACGATTATTGAGTATAGGTCCTTATGTGCTATATAGGTTGGTTGTGCTCATAACCAAGAAGTGTTGAGACACTGGTATGAGATGCAAGTGAGATGTATGGGTACATCTACACTGAACATGACCAACTTTGGAGCTTTTCTCCTATCAAGATTAGCTCTAAGGAAATATGGGTATAAGTGTCCCTCCGACCTGAGATCACCATGGTGACTTTCAAGCAACTCACTATGCTTTGGTGTCAGACTACCTACATTTTTAATTCAGTGATCGAAGATTTTTGGGCATAGTCAAGTACTTGAGGAGTTGGTGCGTGTGTCAAGATAGGATTGACCACTCCTGGTTTTAGGAGATGTGTTCAATTATATTTTAATTTAGCAAAGCCTTGGCCAAGATAGTCTTAGTGAGGAGTTATGGGACTAATTGCTTTGAGACACGATATGGATGTATTTTCTAGGATTGACAGTCTAACCCTGAGTCATCTATTACACAAAGGTTATATAGTTGAATTATATGGTAACCATATTCGTATAGGTTCTGATTGTTACGATTATGACTATTCAACCTATCTAGATGTTGAGTACCATTGCTAGATGGTTACTTCGATTAGTACAAGAAGTAGTTTCCTTACTATCGGCTTAGGTTCAAACCTGTGGAGTCATACACACTAGAGGTTTCTACCTGATCTGTTGGCTATGGTCAAGAGTCCCACTGGACTGGGACTCTTCGACCAAATATCCTATAGCATTATGACATTGAGTCCTACTTATCTGAAACTCTTCGATCAAGAGTATGGACTCTATGATCGCAAGTTTTATTCATTTCGAACACTAGGGTCAAGAGTCCCACTAAACTAGGACTCTTCGATTTGGGTTTCATATTGATGAACTTTATTGCCCGGTGACCTATCAAATTTGGATTCTAAGATTATGAGAGGTTTAATTAATGATTTTAACTCAATTTGATTGAGTTATGATTTTTGATTCAAGTCCAATTGAATTGGTTTCAGTTGGGTTTAACCCGATTAGGTCATAAGTTGACCTAATCGTCGGGGAGGTTCGAATCCTAATTTGATCAGAGATTGGACTTGATCAATTTCTAATTTTATTAAAATTTAATTGAGCTTAATTATGCTTAAATGGATTGGATTTAATTTATTCTAATTGGATCTAACCAATTTTGATTGGGTTGCTTCAGTTGGTTGAAATTTGAATTTCAAAGACTAATTTGACTCTTCTTCTCTTCCCATGCGCCACCTATGTCCCACACCCACATAAAATTTGATTTTTATTCTCTCGTGACTTTTCTCCCATGCACATAATACCTCACACCCTGATCTTCCATGTCCTCAATGGATAAGTTATGGTTAGTTGACATTCAAATTCAAAATGAGTTTGAATTTGAGTTGACAACAACCATATCTTATCCCTTGCGCCACCCTTCTCTTGTGTGCCAATTATCTCCACATGAAAGTGGTTTCACATGGACTTTTTCTTGCTGAAGAGTGGGCACACAACTCCTTCACACATCCCAAATAAGTTTGAATTGGTTTGGATGAAGTTTGAATTAAAGAGAGTTTTGAATTCAAACTAGCATTCAAACTAATTTTTGGTTCCCCACACGCATAGAAGTAGTTCTTTGTGCAAATATTAAAAGGAAAGTTTTTTGGGATGTGTGCTAACACCTATTCTGAAGAGAGGACTTCCATGAGATTCATTTGGTGCTTGGGAAGAGGCTTCAATCATCTTCGAGAGAGAGAAAACCAAGAGAGAACTTGCACAAGGTTTTTAGGGAGAGTGCAGTCCTAGGTATTCGACCTAGGTTTCGGAAAGCTATTGCTTCAGCTACGAGCGTCGTATGCCTACGAAATTTTATAGAGAACCTCCTCTGCCTCTCTACTACATCTACCAGCAACCCAAAGCATCTGTGAAGCCTATAGATGAAGATCGAGGCTGTTTAATCAAAATAGCCCCTGAAAGACTTCGGTGTTGAGCTAGCACTCGTGGAGAGCCAATCAGGACTTGGAGCCTTGTGTGGACGATCCGTGGAGACCAAATATCTATGTGGCTGCATCATGACCAGTGGACCTTCTCGACGATGATCAGATCATGGTGATCGACTACATGCAAAAGGATATTGTATTCTTAACACATAGATGTAGTAAATAGTTTGCTGCATAGTTTTATTTTTTCAAATCTATATGAATGCATGCATATTATATTTAGATCCTTAGTATAAGATTTAATATTTTGATATGATCAATAGGTAATTAATTAGATTAATTACTTTTTTACAATATTTTTGCTATTTTTAAAAATTTTTTTGAAAGTAGCACTACAAATCCTGTACTATTTTTTTTAATTAATTAGGTTAGACCTAGGATTAGATGAAATAATGAACTTAATTAGAGAATTGACTAAATCTAATCAATTATTATCTTAGATTAGGTCAAGTATTCTCTAGATCAATTATAATAGTTGTAGTTGGTCAAGTCCATGTCTTTAATGAGATCCAAGATGGACTTGATTCTTGGCTATGGAATTTAGTATGAACTGTTAGGTTGATCTAATTAAGACTAATTAAACTAGTTGGTATCTAAGATAAATCAGATCGATCATCTTTAATTGGTAGCCTGCTTATCTGATCATTTTTTATGATATTTAAGACAAGCTTTGGTAGACCCTCCCACTGATCGAACTTACCTAGTCTCTTGATGAAATTATATTTTGATCGAATCACTTGACTATTTGAGCTGACCCATATCTGATAAATAAATCAGTGTGACCAATTTAGGTGCTCCTAGATCAGCTTATTAATGGTCTCCCTTAAGCTGACTTGGTGAACCCAGTGGAAGAATCATGACAAGCTGATTCATCTGACCTTCTCTCTTTCTTAAATTAAAATCCTCTAAAATTATTAGATTTCTAAAATGAAATAGTTATTATGATAACTAGATCATAGCCTCCTATTAAGTAGATGACAATGGATCCATTAGTTGAATAATCATTGGAGGCCCATAGGTCTGGTGCTTATCCACTAATGGAATTATCATTCATAATATGATTTCTTGGCCGCATCTCTCTAAATGGTGATTAGGTTGACCAACCATAGTTGGGCTTAATCATTCATTAGTTAGATGGACCAAGTATGATCATGTTAATGATTGGATCTAATCGAGACTTTCAGTGAAGGCCCTAGCCTACTAAAAAGATACCTGAGGCAAAATTAAATTACTAAAAATTATTTAGAAAAATAATTGGTTATGAATCTATCCTTAGATATACATAGATTGACCAACCATAGTTGGACTTGTCTACAGTCTATATGGATTCTAGTACCCACTAAGAAATTAGGATAATTTCTCAAATTGGAGGTAGAGGCTATCAGTTCAAATAAAATAGTGAGAGAATCTTTTGATTAAAATCTAAATCTTTAGGTTTAATAAATCAATTACTAATTAGACTTTTGGTTCTTCTTTATCCAGTTAAATCCAAACCATAGTTGCTCTATTCACTGTTAGACAGTGATAAACTTATGGAACCCAACTTTGATAATAAGTATCGAAAGTTGAATATTGCTCAGCAGCATAAAGTGGTTCATGCTAGGGCCTCTATGTCCCATTTAAATATAAGGTCCAAGAATAACCTAGATCATGAAGAATGCTTCCACTGTAAGAAGCAGAGGCATTAGAAGAGAAATTATCCTCAATATCTTGATTCTCATGATCCCAACAGTTTGAATAAAAGAGATGAGCAAGTAGTTGCTAATCAAGGATGTTATATGATAATATCTTGTAATTTCTCTATTTGTAATACTTCTACTTGGGTATTAGATACCAAAAGTCCAATCCATATTTGTAATACATTGCAAGTACTTCAAATTAGTAGAAGATCTAAAAATAATGAGCGATTCCTGAATGTTGGAGATAGAAGGTCTGTTCCAGTTCTAGCTATGAGAATAGTTCAACTTATTCTCAATACTAATATCATTTCTTTAATTGAATGTCATTATTGTTCTTCCTTTCTGATGAATATAATCTCTGTTAGTCTTTTGACCAAAGATGGTTATCAGTTATCTATAAAAAAAAATTATTATGATATCATTATGAATGATGTTACAATAATGCAAGGATAATAAAGAAATGATATTTATATTTTATTACGGTCTGTGAGTATAATATACACTTCTAAAAAATATCCTAGATTAGATAATATCTCTAATATCTACCTATGGCACTGTAGGCTAGGTCACATTAACAAGAATAGGATAAATAGATTGATCCAAGAGAGAATACTCAAAGTTAGTGATTGTGAATCACTTCCAACTTGTGAGTCCTGTCTTCTTGGAAAAATGATCAAGTCACATTTTACTAAAAAAGATGAGAGAGCCACTGAGCTCTTAGGTCTTGTACATAACAATGTATGTGAATTAATGAGCATAGGTGTCAGAGTGAATATTTCTACTTCATCGCTTTCATAGATCATCTATCAAGGTATGGATATATCTATCTGATGAAACATAAGTCAAATTCATTTGAAATGTTCAAAAAATTTCAAAGTGAAGTAGAAAAATAAACTGAAAAGAGTATTAAAACTTTTCGATCAAATCGAGATGGTGAATATCTATCTAGTGAGTTATTGACATATCTAGGAGAGAATGAGATTCTCTCATAGTGGACTTCTCCAGGAACATCATAGCATAATGGTGTATCAAAAAGAAGAAATCAAATCTTGTTAGACATGGTTCGATCCATGATGGGGTTTGCTAGTCTGTCTATTTTATTTTGGGGTTATACTCTTAAGACTGCATGTTATATATTGAATAATGTTTTGAGTAAATCTATCACAAAGATTTCATATGAGATATGGACTGGACGTAGGCCTACACTCTCTCACTTATAGGTTTGGGGATGTCTGGCCTATGTCAAACATTTGCATATAGATAAGCTTGGATCTCGATCTGATAAGTATGTATTTATAGGATATCCCAAAGAAAGTAAGGATTACTATTTCTACTATGTTGAAGAACAAAAGATGTTCATCAATCTTAAGACAATCTTTTTAGAAAAAGAGTTCCTTGGTGAAGCAATTGTTGCCTCTAAGATTGAACTTAATGAAGTTCAATAGATAAAAAGATCGGCACCTATAGCTAAACCTGAGTCAAATTTGATTAGATCAGATCTAGAGCCTAATATACCTACATCATTAAGGCGATTCGGTAGAGTATCATATCAGTCGGATAGATACTATGATTTCTTGATCTAGAACGATGATCCCATCGAACTCGATGAGAACGATGAGGATCCAATCACCTATATTGATGCGATATAGAGACTTGATTCCTAGAAATGGCTGAAGACCATGAAGTTCGAAATGAAGTCTATGAAGGTCAATAATGTGTGAACATTGGTTAACCCACCCAAAGTGGTTAAACCCATTGGGTGTAAGTGGGTCTTCAAAAGAAAGAGGAGCGCAGATGGAAAGATGAAGATCTATAAAGCTTGTCTGGTTGCCAAAGGATATCATCAATATTATGGTATTGACTATGATGAGATGTTCGCCTTTATGGTAATGCTCAAATCCATTCGGATAATGCTTGCGATAGCTGCCCATCTGGATTATGAGATCTGGTAGATGAATGTAAAAACAGCTTTTCTGAATGGAGAGCTGATCGAAAAGGTGTATATGATACAACCTAAGGGGTTCACATTCATAGATGAGTCCAAGGTGTGCAAGCTTCAAAGATCCATTTATGGATTCAAGCAGGCATCTCAAAGTTGGAACATGTATTTTGATAAGATGATTAAAACATATGGCTTCATTAAGAATGGAGAAGGATCCTATATTTACAAATAGGCAAATAATGTAGCAGTGGTATTTCTTGTCTTGTATGTGGATGACATTTTCTTAATCGAGAATGATATCCCTACACTATAGAAAATAAAAGTTTGGTTGTCATCTTAGTTCTTCATGAAGAACTTGGGTGAAGCATCCTACATCCTAGAGATGAAGATCTATAGGGATAGATCTAAAAGAATGCTTGGATTATCCTAGTCTACGTATATAGATACTGTGTTGAAGAGGTTCAGCATGAAGAATTCCAAAAAGGGCTATCTTTCGATAGACCATAAAATTTCTCTCTCTAAGAAGAATTATCCGACAACTCCTGAAGAGAGAAATCGTATGAGTAAAGTCCCATATGCTTCAATAATAGAATCTATCATGTATGCCATGACATGTACGAGATCAGATGTGGCAAACTCACTTGGAGTAGTGAGTAGATACTAGTTTGATCCTGAAGAAAATCACTAGAAAGTGGTTAAAGCCATCCTTAAGTATCTAAGAAATACTAAGGATCAATGGTTGATTTATGGCAAGTTAGATCTAAAACTTATGAAATTTATAGACTCCAACTTTCAATCTGACCATGCTGACAATAGAAGCATGTTAGGATATATCTTTACTCTAAATAGTGGAGCCATCTGCTGGAAGAGTTTCAAGCAGCATATTATGGCAAACTCAATTTGCGAAGCAGAGTATATTGCAGCATCAAATGCCATGAAGAAAGTGTGTGGCTGAGGAAGTTCATCATCGAGCTCGGAGTAGCATCCTTCTTAGATGGTTCAATCCTGCTCCACTATGATAGCACTAGTGCCATAGCTCAAGCGAAAGAATTGAAGACACATCAGGGGATGAAGCATATTCTGTGCCACTTCCATCTGGTCCGAAAGATCATGGATCGAAGTGACATCGATCTTCAAAAGATCGATGAAAAGAAGAACATGGTCGACCCCTTCACTAAAGTCCTAGCAATTAAGGAGTTCGATAATCATAAGTCGAAGATGGATATTAGATACTATGCTGAGTGGTTTTAGGATAAGTGGGAGTTGTTGAAAAATATATTCCAAAGCTAATCATCAGTCTTTTGATGATTGAGTTATATTGTAATTATAATTAATTTATTAGTTAATAAAATATATTTTTGATATTTTTTATCATAAGTTTTTATCTTCTAATAAACTTCATTATTGTGATGAAGTTCTTAGGACTATTTAGATTCGATAAAGAGAGAATTTATCGATTAGTCCTTAAAACTATTAATGATCAAATGATAGGCTATTAATAAGGACGACAGCATCTATCGAGCATAGATCGCTGTATGCCATATACGTTGGTTATCCTCTTAACCAAGATTTATGGAGACATTGGTATGGCATACAGGTGAGATGTTGGGTACATCATCACTGAATGTGACCAACTCTAAAGCATTCTACTATCGAGAATGTCTCTAATCGGATATAGGTATAAGTGTCTCTTAAATTTGAGATCACCTCAGTGGCTTGCAAGCAACTCACGGTGCTTTGATACCAGACTAACTGAATTTTTAATTCAATAATAGAAGAATTTTGAGCACAGTCGAGTACTTGTGAAGTCAGTGTATGATCAAGATGAGAGTGACCACTCCAAGAGTTGGAGAAGAATGTATCACTATATTTTAATATAGCAAAACCTTGGCCAGGATAATCCAAGAGATGGATTTGATATTTTGAAATACAATGTAGATAGCCTGATCAAAGTTGACAGTTGAACTTTGAGGTGTCCTATAAGCATTTTGGTCAAGGAGATGAATTATATATAAACTATATCCACATGGATTTTAAGGATGTTGTTCTACACATTCAACCTATTCGGCCATCGGGTATCATTGCTAGATGGTCACTTCAATTAGTATAAAAATTTATTTCTATGCTACCAGCTTAGGTTCGGACCTATGAGGTCATATGCATTAGAGTTCATGATCTGATCGGATGGTTGATCAACGATTAAGAATCATTCTAGGGTTAAATGATCAATATGATTAATGTTTAACCTAGTGCAAGTATTGCAAGAAAATCGATTAGCAATTGAATTGCTAATTGGCTTAATTTGATTATGCCAGAGGACTGAGATTAAGTCTAATTAAATATAATTTAATTAGATTTAGTTTGAACTTGATTGTGTCAAGTTCAATTGGTTTATTGGATAAGCCAAGTGCAAAAAAGAAATAGTCCTAGTTCAACTAGGACTTCGGTCAACCCAATTTCTAATTTGATTAAAAAATTAATTTAAATTTAAATATTATTTAATCTAATTTAATTAAATTTTTAATTAGATTAGGATCAGATTTAATTGGATTGGTTTACTTCTAGTTTAATTTGATTTGAGAAATCAATTTTTGACCAAGTCATATATGGAATCCTAGTAGGACTGGGATTCCATCCTTGCACCACATTTGCCCCATGCTCCCCACGTCCCACTCTCTCTCTATTTTGGTGTAGAATTCTCTCTCTCTGATGGTTCATGCATGCCCACTCTCCTTCTTTCTCTCTTATTTGGAATTAGTTATGGATCAAGTCTATAGAAGGTAAGTTGTTGTGGTTTGTTTGGACTCTATATAATAGAATCCCAACAAACTAAAACTCCTTCCTTTGTGCCACCCCCCACCTAATTATTTTTTTATTTTCTATGATAGAAAAAGAAAGTTTTTGTGTGCCTACCAGGTGGTCCATGGCATGGGATGACTAGGGGGTGCCCAAGTATTGGGCGCCCCAACAACTTGCCAAATATGATCCTGCCTTGTCTAGGAATTTGACTTAGACAAGACTCTTCCATATCTATATATATATGGCTCATTTTGGTCTAATTTTGGATTAATTATAGATCATGAAGGAAGGTTTTGGGCGTGTGAAAATCATGGGAAAATGGTTCTTGGGCGCTGGGTTTTCATAGATACCAATCCAAGTGTCTAGGTGAGAAAAGAAAGAAGAAGAAGAGGGTCTTCTTCTAGGGTTTCTTTCATTCATCCTTTTTCCTCTACTTTTGAGATTTTTTTGAGAGTGTCTCTGATCTAAAATCTCTCCTCTTCTTTTTAATCATCGAAGAGTTTAAATCTAGAAGAAGAAAGCATCAGATCGACCATCAAAGAAAGATCAACATAGTACTAGCATACTGTGCTGATTTCCTACATCGGACTTCTGATCGAGGTTCCTGGGCTCGTATGAACATTACTTAGAGGCTGGATGCATATGTAGCTCGAAGCTTCATTCTTCAATTTAGATCAGTAAGTTAGAATGTCTAACTTGCACAGATAATATGGAACTAATCCTATCTTACATATATGCAATAGATCTAATGTAGATTTGTATTGATGTGATCAACATCTTTTTCTGTATCATGTATTTTTGATTTTTGATTTAATCTCATGCTATAATCATGTAATAGAATATTAGATTTAGAATATTCTCTAATTTTAAGAATAAATTTTGATTTATTCCAGTCTTTCGTTGCCAGATCTTGAAAAAGTTTCATGATCTAGTCCTAAAACTCTAGATCTAGTTCCTTCAATAGTATGGTAGGAATGGTTTTAAATGAAATCCTATTCAGTAGGTATATAGCTGTCATTAAACTATATCCCCAAACAAACTTAGAAAGGTTCGTGAAGCTCATCATGGATCAGACTATATCTAATAAAGTCTGATTTCTCCATTCTAAAATTCCATTGAGTTGAGACATTTCAGGTGGAGTCCATTGTAAGACTATGCCATTGTCCTTGAGATAGTCCAAAAATTTTCGACTAAGATATTCATCTCCTCGATTTGATCAAAGAATCTTAATGGGCTTTTTGGTTTGCTTTTCTACTTCATGTCTGAATTTTTTGAATATTTTAAGAACTTCAGACTTATGTCGCATCAGGTACACATACCCATACCAAGATAGATCATCGATAAAGGTGATGAAGTAAACAAAGTTGCCTCTGGCTGGCACATCAAATGGACCACACACATCTGTATATACTAGGGCAAGTAGGTCTATGGTCCTTTCTCCATATCCTATAAAAAGGAGCTTGGTTATTTTACCTTGAAGGCATGATTCATAAATCGGATATGACTTAAAAGTCAGTAGACCCATTAGTCCAGATTTCTCTAATTTGTTAATCCTATCTTCAGCTATATGACCTCGCCTAAGGTACCATAGATACCTTTCATTGATACTATCCCAAGGTTATTTTATTCCTACAGCATTCATATTTTTCTCTACATTAAAAATAAAAATATCTACTTGTAACTGATAGAGATCGTTAATTAAGAAATCACTTGCAATTTTATTTCTTTCATAAAGAATTGTACAGTAGTCCTTAAAAAAACTAATTATATAGTTTTCTTATGCTAAACATAAAATAAAAATTAAATTCCTACTTGCAGTAGGCACAAAATAACAATCTATAACAACTAAGACTAATCCAGATGGTAGTTGAAGAGGGTAGGTTCCTACGACCATAGTAGCAACTTTTGCTTCATTTTTTATATGCGGGATCATCTCACCATCCCTTAGTCTTCTGCTTTCCTCGAGATCCTATATAGAAGTGCATAAGTGAGCACTAGAATCAGAGTCAAGCATCCAACTGGATGCAGAAAAAATCTTAAGGTTAGTCTCAATGATGAGCATACCTCCAAAAGGACTTGCTTCCTTCTAGTTCTTCAGGCTAGCCAAGTATGAAGGGCAGTTTTGCTTCCAATAGCCATCGGAGTTGCAATGAAAATACTTTTCTTTCTTCATGGCCTTCTTCTTCAGCTCGCCCTTCTTCTTCTTCTCCTCTGTCTTCTGCTTCTTCGTAGACTTCTTCTTCTTCCTAAAAGACTTTTTTTTGGAGAAAGTTCGCTCCACAGCAAGAACTGAGCCCTTTGAATCCTTCATTGTTTGCTCAGCAGTAACCAATATATTTATTAACTCAGCCAAGGTGCACTGAAGTTTATTTATATGAAAGTTCATGATGAACTGTCCATATGAATCAGTCAAGGACTATAGGATCACATCAATCTGTAGATTCTTGTCCATTATGACATCGAGCTTCTCAATCTCTTCTAGGTCCTTGATCATCACCAGACAATAATTTTGGATCGATTGCCCATCACGCATCTACACTTTAAAAAGTCTCCTCGAGACTTGATAATGCACTATGAGACTCTGTTCATCAAACAACTCTTACAGGTGAGCTAATATTTGGCGTGTAATCCTAATATCTTCATGTCGGCATTGCAAATTATTTGACATTGAGCCCAACATGTAGCACCTAATCTAGTTATTATCATCAAACCACTTTTCATGAGATGCTCTCTGATTAGAGGTTGGACGAGCTGGAAGAGTGGAAAGTTCCTAGTCCAACACATAGGATAGCTTTTTGAAACTCAAAAGAATTTTCAAGTTTTGGAGCCAATCATTGTAATTAGGTTCGGTCAGTCTATGGATATCTAGGATTCGGGCTAGGAGGTTTGACATAAATATTTCTCTGCAGAGAATCAAAGTTTCTAGTTAGAATTATAATTTGACTTGACTAATTTATTTTGGAGTTTTATTTTTAAATAAATTTAGGCTCCTACTATTTTCTCGGATCCCTACACACTCTTAGCAGAGATGCAAAAATCTTCATGATCAAAGACTTTTAGTGGATGGTGCAGTTCCACTAATTCACTCCCCATCTCACCTAATAGTTATTGATGATGGGTCAATTGATGAGTGGATAATTTTTGTCTAATATTTCTCCAAATATGGTGCACCCAAACTTGATCTCTAATTGATGAACCTCACCATGCTTGAAATATTGCTCCACTCTTTAGTTAAGTCAGACCCATCATTTACATGAACTGGATT
Organism: Cocos nucifera; assembly: GCA_006176705.1. NCBI lineage: Eukaryota > Viridiplantae > Streptophyta > Magnoliopsida > Arecales > Arecaceae > Cocos > Cocos nucifera. Next base: position 1,165,464 of record QRFJ01000098.1, read on the forward strand.
TCTGATTGGGATCCTTACTGTATCCAAAATATTGAGCCCAACCCATCCTCCAATCCATAGCATCCTATGCCTAATAGATATGGTTGCATCTTTTCGGTGCAACTGAACCACTATATCCAGCTAAGAACAATTTACAAAGGTGGAAGACCAATGACTTAATATTTATTTAGAAAGATTTGATTTAGATCTCTTAGACTCGACTAGTCATAATGATTATGACTAACCTAATGGCATGAGTTAGCTTAAATCATTAGCCACCTCAAACCAGAACTGGATCGATCCAATCGATCAGATAAGTGAGATCGATGGGAGGGATATGTCATTAACTCATTGTGAATGCATTCAGATCGAGTAGCTCTCAATTAAAGACCACTGGTCGTATCTGCCAAACTTAGCTTAGACACCGACTTGTCTGACTAGAACTGATTGAGTTAGCATATAATATAGGCTCGAACCATAGAGCCAAATTAGGTCTTAAAATGATCGGCCATATGTGATGGTGAATCGACCTTGACCAAGACTTATATCTGATGGCCCGATCAAGTCTAAGCACTTTTGATCCCACCTAACCAACTCTTGATTCAGTTTGATCAGTCGCTTCACCTAATTAAGCTACCCATATCCAAATCCATGTTTTATGAAGGTATCTTAGATCTAAAAATTTATAATTTTTAGATCTAATTAATTTTATAAACTTAATTTTTAATTAAGTCCAATGGTTCATAAAATAAATATACATAAAAAATTTTAGAATTTTAGGATCTAGGATTTTGTAGAAAACTAAATTTTGATTTTTGATTAAGGACAAATGCACTGTACCCCTACATGCCATTAGAGCATCCCATCAAATGAAAAGAGAGGGCCTTTAAACTCGTCTTACTCTTACGATCGGACAGCCAAGAGGAATGCCTTAATAAAAATTATGAACTATACTACAAAATAGTTAGATCTAAAATATATATCTCATATACAATTAAAGATCTAACCTACACATGCTTTGTATACATCTCATGTATAAAATTTAAACACATAAATATATGTTTCAGATCTGATTACATCTCATGTAATATCTAAAAATAAGAATTTAAATGATCATATCATAAAAATTTTAATCTAGATTATTCATGGCATAGATCTATTAAAACTAGTCTAGACATGTATCATATATATGACATACATAAAAATTTTAGATGCACCTACTAATTTTAGATCTAGTTACATCTCATGTAACATGTGAAATCTAAATTATCAGATCACATAAAAAAGAATTCAAATCAAAACTAAATAGATCTAAAGAACTGCAAATGCAGCTCTAATACCAATTGAAGGAACTTCTAGTTCTTGCCATAGGATCGATCTGATCTGATATAATCTAAAGCAAAATTTTTAAAAAAAAATTCTCTTAGATCTAATCAAATATGAGAGTTTTTAGATTTGATTAGATTGATCTAAATAAAAATCTAAAATTAAAATAAATATAGTAACATCTAGTGTTACCTGATCGGGTAAACTATTTATCCACTATGATGATCTGATGAATGATCTGAGGTTCTGATTGAGCTGCACATATACCTAGCCTCTACCAAAGTCTACTCAAGTTAGATCTGAACACCCTCTCCTTTTGGATCTGATCTCAGAAAATCAAATCTAGAATCGATCTGTAGAGCCTTCAACTGAACTTCAATGATAGCACGTTCGTTTGTTGATCGGGATCTTCCTAACTTGTCTTTGCACCAATAGTTCTCAACATTTGATGTCGTTCTCACCTAAATCCTTAGGCATGGAGATGTAGGAGAGAATTAGGAGGAAGGTGGCATGGAGATGGTTTTAGGGACAGTAATTGGGCATGAGATGATAAGGATCAAAAACTCTAGGCATAGGGGTCCTTTAATAGACTCCTGCGCCATCCTGGAGTCCTGCAGCTTTAAGCAACCTTTTTGCTTAAAGCAGAAGGACTCTAGGCTTAATCCCATGCCCCCATCAGATCCAATCTAATTTTTTTTGCCCAAAATTAAAGAGAAATTGTGCCAAAAATGGATAAGGGAGAAGATTGGCGCATGAGACTCTATCTCCTAAAAGTTTGAACAATTCAAACTTCATCCATGTAGAGTCCATTCAAAATGGACTAACTCCTCATTTATCCATATAGGGTGCATGCTAGGAGGGGTGTGTGCCCTCCTTTCTCATGTAGATGTATCAGGGGCATGTGCCCTAAGAGAATTTCCAAAGGGGCGTGTGCCAATCCCTCAACTCTTGCAAAGACTAGGTCAAAGTTGACCCTTGTCCTAATCCCATCTGATGAGATTAAGACAAGCCCTGAATAGGTCAGGACAAGTCTTGATCTGACCTAGACAAGCTTCAGTCAAATTAGGACAAATTCATATAGGGTTCTTAAATGAGCCAAATCCAATTTGACTCGATCGAGACAAACCAGAAAGATGATAGAAGGAGAAAATTAGGTTCAATCATATGCTAGCATGATTTTCTTGAACTTGATTAGATCTAATCTAAATCAAGCAAACTGGGTTAGCCTAATTGATAACATTCATATCTAAATCCTTATTTGTATGATCCAGTTAGGTTCAGTTCTATATAATAATAGGACATGTCGTGATCTCCATCATTGACATCATCAAAACATCTTTCAATGGACCAAAACTCTTCTGATTCATCCAATTAGAATCATCGATCATCAAGATAATTCTAATTGATCACAAAATCCATCAATGATACCTAGCAGTATGTGATGGCAACCCATCAGAATCAAATATGAACCTCTCAGTGCAGCTATCTATGTGATTGGGTTCTTCTATCATGAGCCTCGATAGGATCAAGATCAAGGTGAACTCGTTAGACCTAACACCCATCATATGAATGAATCATTGGATTCGAGTCCGATGTGAAATTCTAATAGAAACTTCTTTCTATTAATTCACACTGTCATGGCCATGGGCTTAAGGACTCGATCTCATGATTATCATAGGACTACTCCTCTATCGAGGTTAATAAATCTCCTATTGGTGCAATCTAATTCCTACAATGAACATGCTATAGCCAACAGACACCTCAGGATTCTGAATGATTAGGAGATCGAGTTATGGTGTAGTCAAATAATAATATACTCAAGGTGAACTACCGATGCACCTCAAGTCAAAGAACCAGACACACAACTACAACATCAAGCTAGTCATCGATGAGAAGGTAGACTTCCTTATGACTGCTCGAGATGGTCACACTCAGTGCCCTTATTCTCAATAAGTATCATTACTCTCGCTCTGGTGTCTCTATACCATAGACTTAAGACTCATCTATTCTAAGAAAGTGATCGTACATCGATCTTCTAGATTGATCATCATTCTCGTGATGATCCTACAATCGGAAGCAGTTTATTAGTTAATTATGATAACACATGTCTTAAATTTTCAATTCTTAAAAATATGTGTTATCATGCCTGTTAACTCAAAGGATATATCACAGATACTTTAAATACACAATATGATAAAAAATAATCCTTTTATTAGTTTTAAGTCAAAATTATAAAAATGCTCCTACAAAGTATTTTATAAAACATCAGCCAATCTAGCTTCTTGAGTACTCATCTAACACTTAATACACAAATACGATAGAAGAAATAACCCATCTTATTAATAATAAATCAAAAATACAAAAATATCTTTAGAATGTATTATAAGTATTGGCCAATCTGGCTTCTAGAGCACATATCTAACAAACTTTTACTTGACCCAAAGTCAATTGGCTATAAATCTAAGTCTCATCTTCTCAAGATGGACTTTAGTCTTTTATTGACTCAAAAACTTCGTTAGTGGGTCAACCACATTATCTGCGATATCGACTCTCTTCACCTCAAGGTAATCATAGATTAGGTGGAACTGTCGCTCGATGTGCTTGGACTTCTGGTAAGACCTCAATTCCTTAGTGTTGGCATGAAATCTGACCATCGTCGAAGTCGAAGCTAGATTTGGAGAGGACGAGGTCGCCGTTGAGACCTGCAAAATAAGTCTCATCCGAAGTCTAGGATGGTGGCTCCGACAAGACCCTCCAATGATCAAGTTAGCTCTTTAAGCCAATAGAAATGAAATACGTAGAGAGATTCTAGAAGAGTTTTCAGGAAGAGAAGGAGAGCTTCCTCGATGAAAGCATATCTGGAGGATCTCTCATATGGATGAAGCCTATAACAAACTGATAGTGACAGCCGTACCCATTCAATAGTAGGCCATTCAGGGCTATGTGGAGTTTGTTATGGGGAATAGTGTATGTTGTCGTGATGTGCGAGCCCATCGGGATCCAATGTTCAAAGCTCGGATGGAAGAGATTGATGGTTCTTTCGACTATATCGAGGATGAGTGCCGAGATCCTCTAGGGCTGCTAAATGGAGTTCGAAGGGAGTTTAACTATTTAGAGGAGTCCATCTGAAGGAGAAATCTAGGAGGAGTTTTACTGTTGGAGGAGTCTGACTGAAGAAAAAGTCTGGTAGGAGTTCGACCATTGGAGAAGTCCGACTGAAGGAGAAGCCCGGAAGGAGTTTGACCATTGAAGAAGTTCGATTGGAGGAGGAGTCTGGCTGAAGGAGAAGTTCGGAAGAAATTCAACTGCTAGAGGAGTTCGACTGAAGGACAAGTTTGAAGGACAAGTTTGGAAGGAGTTCGACCGTTGGAGGAGTCCGACTAAAGGAGAAGTCTGGAAGGAGTTCGATCATTGGAGGAGTCCGACTGAAGAAGAAGTTTGGAAGGAGTTCAACTGTTGGAGGAGTCTGGCTGAAGGAGAAGTTCGGGAGGAGTCTGACTGTTGGAGGAGTCTAGCTGAAGAAGAAGTTCGAAAGGAGTCCGACTATTGGAGGAGTCTCAAGGTTTAATCATGGAGGCTGCTGTCGGATGGGATCCTTTTGAGATCAAGCATCCAACCGAACTTCGACAGGAGCGGGCCCAACACTTAGCTAGGACTATGGTGCCATTGTTGTCGCAATACAGAGGGACGACATCAGATGGCATCACTTTAAGCTCTGTAATAAATTTCTTGAACTAGAATGCTTTCTTTGCAACTTTGGAGGTAGCGATGTACTCTGCTTTCATGGTGGAGTCTGCTATCACTATTTGCTTGAAACTCTTTCAACTTATAGTACCACCATTGCACATAAATAGACTTTATGATGTCAATTTTTGATCATCTATTCAGATATAAAGTCTGAGTCTGCATACCTCTGGACCTAAAGTTCTCCGTTACCAAAGACTAGAAATATATCCTTAGTCCTTCTTAAGTACTTAAGAATACATTTCACAGAAGTCCAGTGCTCTTCTCCTGGATTTGATTGATATCTGCTTGTGACACTTACAGCATGGGTGATATTAGGTTGTGTACATAGCATGACATATATGAGGCTTCCTATTGCTGAAGCATAAGGGATCTTGCTCATGCGTTCAATTTCTTTCGATGTGTTGGGGCACATGTTTTTGGATAAATAAATTTCATATCTGAAGGGCACAAATCTTCTCTTAGAGTTTTCCATGCTGAACCTTTTCAACACCTCCTCTATGTACATGTTCCATGATAGGCCTAGTATCCTTTTTGATCTTTCTCTATAGATCTTAATTTCCAAAATAAATGATACTTCCTTTAGATCTTTCATAGAAAACTCCTTGGACAACCATACCTTGACCGAAGTTAATATGATAATATCATTCCCAATCAGGAGGATGTCATCTACGTGCAATACGAGAAAGATAATAGCGCTCCCATTGATCTTTTTCAATATACAGGGTTCCTCCTTATTCTTGATAAAATCAAACGATTTGATCACATCATTGAAATGAGCATTCCAGCTCCAAGATACTTGCTTTAGTCCATAAATGGACCTTTATAGCTTGCAAACCTTATGATCTCTATCACTAGAAGTGAAACCAAGCGGTTGTTCCATATAGATATCTTCCTCAAGATATCCATTTAGAAATATCATTTTCACATCCATTTGTCATAGTTTGTAATCAAAATATACTGCAATCGTAAGTAATGTATAGATGGATTTAAGCATGGCCACTAGTGAAAAGGTGTCCTGATAGTCAATGGCTTCATGGTGACTGTACCCTTTTACCACTAACCTAGCTTTGAATGTCTCTATATTCTCATCTACACTAATCTTTTTTTTGAAGATCTATTTACACCCAATAGGTATAATATCTTTAGATGGATCTACTAAGGTCCAAACTTGGTTCAAGCACATTGAGTCAATTTCTAACTTCATTGCCTCTCACCATTTCTTGGAGTCGATTATGATATCGCCTCATCATAGATTTTGAGATCATTTTCATAAACCCCATTTTCTACAAGAAATATTTCCTCTACATCCTTTGAAATAATATCTATGTATCTCTCAGAAGGATGAAAAACCCTACTTGACTTATAAGGTAGAAGAGGTAGTGGGTGGATTAGCTCAGATTGACCAGATTCCTCAGGTTCCTTGGCTCGTTGCTTTTCGGAGATTTTTTTCTCAAGCCTGATTTATCTTTTCATGCCACCATCTTGAATAAACTATTTATCAAGAAAAATAGCATGTTGACTCACAATCACATTATAGTCTTCAGGATGATATAGAAGTAATATCCTAAAGACTTTTTAGGATATTCGATGAATCGAGCTTTAAGGGACCTAGATTCTATCTTGTCCATCTATTGTCTCTTAACATGGATTGAACAACTCTAAATCTTGAGATGACTCAGACTCAGCTTTTTATCATACCACATCTCATATGGTATGGTAAGAATAGTTTTAGAAGGAATTCTATTCAGTACATAAATAATTGTTAGTAGACTATATCCCCAAAAAAATTTGGAAACGTCTGTGAAGCTCATCATGGAACAAACCATATCTAATAAGATCCGATTTCTTCATTCTAAAATCTCATTAAGTTGAGGCATTCTAGGCAGACTCCACTGAGAGATTATGCTTAAAGCTGTCAAAACGGGCCTTGGCCCATGGGTCGGCCCATTTAGGCTCTTAAAATAGTAGGGCTGGGCTAGTGTTTTGGCAGGCCCTTTAATAAAAGGGCTTTTTAGCCCAACCCATTTATGGCCCAGCCCATGAAGGACTAGCCCGTCTAGCCTGCAGGCCGGCCCATTTATTTAAAAAATTATTTTAAAGTAACTTAACCACTTAAAGTAACTAGTAAATAACCAATTATTTCAAAAATATCTTTTTTCTTATTTCTATGCCTTATTAGTCATTACTTCTATCGTTAGTGTCAAACAAATCACTTTTTCCAAGCCTTAATCTCTGTTCATCTTCCCACTACCTATCTGATTGTAATCACTCTCTCCTTTCTTCAAATATCCATGGTAGTTCTGCATTTCTGCTTCTTTAAGTCCTCAAAGGTATGTCTTATTATCTTGTCAATCTTTTTTTTTAATTTATTGATGTTTATAACGATTTCATGGAATGAAGTCATGAGGAGGATGCAATTTTTTTTCCATCTTCATATTTTTTTTTGGACCACCATAGATGCACACACGAATCACAAGAAGGATGTAATTTTTTTTTCCACCTTCATGTCTTTTTTGGATTCACCACGAATGCACATATGAATCACAGGGAGGATGAGGTTTTTTTTTCCACCTTCATGTTTTTTTCAAACTCACCATAGATGCACACATGAATGCAGACACTTGGGGAAAGGGAGGATGTGGAAGAAAAAAAAAAGAGCAAGGGAGAGAGAGGAGGATGTAGATGCTGGGGGAGAGGGAGGATAAGACATGGGGGAGAGATTATTTTATTGCCAAAACTTTCAGCTTCCCATCTGTCTCTTTTTCTAGTTCCATTACTAAACAAACAAAAAGATATAGCATCAAATCTAATGAAATGAGCCACCATTGCCTCTCACCCACAGTGCCACCCACCCATCGCTATCAAAGCTTAAATTTTATTGCTAGCTCTTTCTGATTCCTAAAGAGAGGAGCATATGGATGCATTATGGCTCGCTCCTAAGGACACGTTGTTGGAAATTGTGTCCCAAAGTCAATCATCAGCTTGTTGATGGTTGAGCTATTTTATAATTATAATTAATTTATTAATTAATAAAAATATTTTGTCATCTTTTTCATCATAAGTTTACATCTTCTAATGAACTCCATTATTGTGATGAAGTCCTTAGGACTGTTTAGTTTTGATAAAGAGAGGATTTATCGATTAGTCCTTAAATTTGTTCACGATCAAATGATAGGCTGTTAATTAAGATAAGAGCATCTATCAAGCATAGGTCACTATATGCCATATAGGTTGGTTGTTCTCTTAACCGATGAGTATGGAGATACTAGTATGGCATACAGGTGAGATGTATGGGTACATCATCATTGAATGTGACCAACTCTAGAGCATTCTACTATCAAGAATATTTCTGATGGGATATAGGTATAAGTATCCCTTAGATCTGAGATCACCTCAGTGACTTACAAGCAACTCACTGAGCTTTGGTACTGGACTAACTAAATTTTTAATTCAGTAATGAAAGGCTTTTAGGCATAATCAAGTACTTGCAAAGTAGGAGTGTGATCAAGATGGAATTGACCACTCCAATAGTTGGAGAAGAATGTATCACTATATTTCAATATAGCAAAACCTTGGCCAAAATAATCTATTAGATGGATTTGATATTTTGAAATACAATGTGGACAACCTGATTATAGTTGATAGTTGAACTTTGAGGTATCCTACAAATATTATGGTCAAGAAGATGAATTATATGAAAACTATATCTGCATGGATTCTAAGGATGGTGTTCTACACCTTCAACCTATCCGATCATTGGGTATTATTGCTAGATGGTCACTTTGATTGATATAAAAATTTATTCCTATGCTATCAACTTAGGTTCAGACCTATGAGATTAAACACATTAGAGCTTATGATCTGATCGGATGGTTGATCAACAATTAAGAATTATTATAGGGTTAAACAATCAAAACGATTGGTGTTTAACCTAGTGCAAGTATTGCAGGAGGATCGATTAGCAATTGAATTGCTAATTAATTTAATTTAATTAAGTCAATAGACTGAGATTAAGTTTAATTAAATATGATTTAATTAAATTTAGTTTAGACTTAATTAGATTAAGTTTAATTAGTTTATTGGATAAGCCAAGTACAAGAAAAAACTAATCCTAGTCTAACTAGGACTCGGATTAACCCAATTTTTTAATTTGATTAAAAAATAAATAAGAATTAAATCTAATTTAATCTGATTTAATTAAGTTCTTAAATGAGTTAGGGCCTTATTTAATTGGGTTTATTTAATCTTGATTTTATTTGGTTAAAAGATCTAGTTTGACCAAGTCAAAATAGGAGTCCTAGTGTGACTAGGACTCCCTATCACTTGCACCACTTAATCCTCATGCCCCATGCCCTTTTTATTTTATTTCTTACATGAAAATTCTTCACTCCCATGGCTTCTCACGCCCTCTTTATCTTCTCCTTTTCTCATAAGACAATTTGTTGGAAGACCAAGTCAAAAGAGGAGTTAGTTTTGCTTAGGATTCTATGAGATAGAATCATTGTTGACCAAAACACCTTCTCTTGAGTGCTGCCCCCTCTTTTAATTAATTCTTCTCTTATTCTATGAAAATAATCTCCTTTTTTGTGCACCCTTCCTTGCTGGTCCATGGCAATAATTGTGGAGGAGGTGCCCAAGAGTTGGGTGCCCCAACAACTTCCCATGTTTGGACATTCCTAGTCTAGGATTTTGATCTAACTTGGACTCTTCTTTTTCTCTATTTATTAGATAAATTTTATTCTAATCTTTTTATAAAATATAGATCTTTGGAAAAGATTTGGGGTGTGCAAAAATCAGAGGAAGAGGGTCCTTGGGCATGGGGGTTCCATGGGCACCAAACTAGGTGTCTAGGTGAGAGAAAAGAGAAGAAGAAGAGGATCTTCTTCTAGGACTGTTTTATTTTCAATCTCTCCTCCTTTTTTTTGAGTTTTTTCTAATAGAATCTCATATCAGTAAACTCTCATCTTCCTTCTCATATTTTGGAGAGTCTAAATTTTGAAAAAGAAAGCATCGGATCGACCGTCGAAGAAGGATCAGCACAGTACTAGCATGCTGTGCTGATTTCCTACATCAGACTTCAGATCAGAGATTGTAGGCTCATGTGGACGACTCCTAGAGGCCAGACGTATGTGCGGCTCATGAGTTTATCCTCAAGCCTAGATCAGCAAGTTAGAACATCTAACTTGCTCAGGTAATAGATCTGATCTATTAACTTCATACCTGCATTTGATGTAGTGTAGATCTAGGTTGGTTTGATCAACCTTTTATTTTCTTATTTAATTTTAATTTTTGATTTAATATCATATTTTGATCATATAATAGACCTGAGATCTAGGTATTTATATATTTATTTAAATAAATATTTAATTTATTTAAGTCTTCCACTGCAAGATCTTAAAAAAGTTTCAAAATCTACCTATAAAATTCTAGATCAAGAACCTTCACACATATGGACATGGAATATAGTGGGGAGTAGAAAAAATTGATGGATTATGTTTTTTTAATTTTTATTTCATGATTGATAGAAATCTGACAGAAGAAATTATAAAACTAGATGCAGGATTTCACTTTTTATTCTTGCCATGGAGCTGATGATCTATATGTTTCTTCACAACTACTTCATACCTTTTCTACCAACCAAAGAGGGAGTCAATACTTGTTTTACAAATTATAATATTCCTATGCTGATGATGCTATCTTGTTTCAAGTTGCTCCTGTTTACATCCACTATCTACTATTTTACCATACTCAGTACCATCTCCAAGCTACATGTTTTTATTTTTTTCTTGATTTATTCAAAAATAAATGTGCTAAAATATTGATGGGTTAATCATTGGATGATTGATTATATGATACTTCAATTTGATTTTGCAGTATGGATTCTAGAAATATTGATCATAGCATGAATATTGATGATGATGAATTAGAAATGTTGGATGCACCTAAAATTCTTCCTAGTCAACAAGAAGGCACAAATAATAATTTTGAGAAGGAATAAAGTAAAAGAGCTAGATCTACCAGCTCATAGGTATGGAATTGTTTCACTAAAATTGGTGTGAAAAATGATAAAGAAAAGGCAACATGTAATGGGTGTGGAAAAGAGTTTGTTGCGGGTGGTGCTAATGGGACTTCTCATCTATCTCGTCACATGTCAAGTTGTATGGTTCTACCTAAATTTTTTGATGTGGGTGAGATGATATTAGATCATACTTGAAAGTTGAAATCTAGAAAACTTGATCATAAACATATGTGTGAAGTCATATCTGTGGCTATCATTGTGCATGATCTTCCATTTTCGTTTGTTGAATATAAACAGATTAGAGAACTTCACTCTTTGCTTAATCCAAATGCAAAATATTATGGTAGAAATACTACTGTGTCTGATGTGATGAAATTTTATATAGTTTAAAAGGAGAAATTGAAATAAGTCATGCATAAAAGTCCTAGTAGAATAAGTTTGACCTCTGATTATCGGACTGCTTATACTAGTGAGGGGTATATTTCTTTGACTGCATATTTTGTTGATGAAAATTGGAAGCTAAATAGTAAAATTTTATCTTTTTGTAAAATGGAGCCTCCGCACTCTGAGGTTGAATTGGCAAGAAAGGTATTTTATTATTTGAAAGATTAGGAAATAGATAGAAAAGTATTCTCTCTTACTTTGGACAATGCCTCTGCTAATGATAATATGCAAGATATTTTGAAGGAACAACTTGCTTTGCAAAATAGCTTGCTATGTGATCGTCAATTCTTTCATGTGAGATGTTGTGCACATATCTTGAACCTTATAGTTCAAGAGGGTTTGAAAGTAACTAGTAGGGCTTTGCACAAAATTAGAGAGAGCATCAAATATGTAAAGGCATCGAAGGCAAGAAAAATATATTTTTAAGAATGTATTCAACAAGTTGGTGGTATTGATACTATTGAAAAATGTGTCCTAAAGCCAATCATCTAAGTAGTAGATGATTGAAATTAGTATATGAATTATCTAATAATAATAGTTATTTGACTAATTCATCATAAAAGTTCTATCTTCCTTAAATGAACTCCTAAATTATGATGAAGTTCTTAGAACCACAATCAATCGATAAAGAAGGATTTATCGAATGGTTCTTAAATTGTTCATGATCAAATGATAAGTTATTAACAAGGATGATAACTTATCGAGTATAGATCGCTGTATACCATATGCATTAATTGTTCTCATAATCAAGTGGTGTGGAGACATTGGTATGGCATCCAGGTGAGATATAGGAGTACATCTGCACTAAACATGACCAATGTAGCACTCTACTATCAAGAGTAGCTAGCTAAAGCCAATGGATATAAGTGTTCCTTCGATCTGAGATCACCATGATGACTTGCAAGCAACTCACTGTACTTTGGTGTCGGACTGCATGTATTTCTAATATAGGTTCGAAAGATTTTTGGATACAGTCAAGTACTTATGAAGTTAGTGTGTGAGTCAAGATGGGATTGACCACTCCTAATTAACTTCAGAAAAAGAATGACTCGTTGTATTTTAATTTAGCAAAATCTAGGCCTGGGTAATCCTCATCAAGTGTCATGGGATTTGTAAAATTTTGAGACACAATAGAGATGACTTGTATGAGTATTTGATAGGATACTCGAAGTGATCTTGAGTATTATTGATCATAAGAATGAATTATATGATAATCACGGTCTAGGGTTCTAAGAATGTTGCTTTGCATACATTCGATCTTTTCAGACATTAGAAACCATTGCTAGATGGTAACCTCGATTAGTACAAAAATTGATTTTTGTGCTACCAACTTAGGTTTGAAACTATGGGGTCACGCACATTAGAGCTTGTAATCTCATCAGATGGTTAATCAATAATTGAGAATCGTTCTAAGGTCAATCGATCAATATGATTGATGTTTGACCTAATGCAAGTGATGTAGGAGGATTGATTAGCAATTGGATTGCTAATTAGCTCAATTTGATTAAACAATCGGGCTAAGATCAAGTCTAATTAAATTAGATTTAATTAGAATTGATTTGGACTTAATTAGATTAAGTCTAGTTGGTTTATTGGATAAACTAATTGCAAGAAAAAATAATTTCTTATTTGACTAGGACTTGGGTGCATCTAATTGTTAGATATGTGTGCCCTAGAAGTCAGATTGGCTGACACTTGTAATACACTTCTAAAAGCAAAATTATAATTTTGACTATAAATAATAAAATAGATTATTTTCTATCATAGTGTGTATTTGAAAGTGTCTATGATACATCCCTTGAGTTAATGATAATGATAGTTCATATTTTCAAGAGTTGAAAATTTAAGACATGAATTTTTATTATTAACTCATAAAATACTCTCGACCGTAGGATCATCATGAGGATGGTGAATGATGATCATGAGAATTAAGTCCATAAGCCCATGGCCATGGCAGAGTGAAATAATAGAAAGAGTTTCTATTAGAGTTTTCATACTGAACTTGAATCGAATGATTAATTCATATGATAGATATTAGGGTTTGACGAGATCACCTTAACCCTAATTCGGTCAGGGCTCAAGATAGAGGAACCTAATCACACAGGTAACTGCACTGAAAGATTTACTTTTAGTTTTGATGGGTTGCCACCATATGCTGCTAGGTGTCACTGGTGGATTTTGGGAGCAATTAGAATGATTTGGATGATCGATATACTAGTTGTTTAAATCAGAAAAGTTTTAATTCATCGAAAGGTGTTTCGATAATGTCGGTGACAGAGATCACAACATATCTCATTACCATATGGAACTGAACCTAACTAGATCACACAAATAAGGGTTTGGATCTGGATGTCATCAATTGGACTAACCTAGTTCAATTGATTTGAATAAGATTTAATTAGGTTCAAGAAAATCGTGCTAGCATACGATTGAGTCTAATGTTCTCCTTTAATAATCATTATAGCTTGTCTCAACTGAGCCAAATGTGTTTGGGCTCACTCAGAAACCTTTACTTAGTTTGACTGGAGCTTGTCTAGATCAGAAAAGGATTGTCTTAATTTATGAGATAAATTTAAGACAACACGTGTCATTTCGATCACCTATTAATTCCTATTTTCGGACATTGGTCAAATGTTGACCTTGGACACTTGGACATCTACCCATATGTCATGCGTCTATAGAAGAGTACTTGAGGCCTTTTCCCTTGCTAAAATATAGATAGGAAGAGGGTGCATGCCTAGGGAGCCGTGCACTCCATGAGGATAAAGGAGGAGTCCCATATAGATGGGACTCTAGGATTGCTTCAGAGAATTAAACTCTATGGCACCAAGAACTCTTGCTTGACCTAGTCTTGGCACCACCTTAGGAGGGTTTTAAGAATTTCTCATCTGATTGGATCAAATGATGTCATTCCATCAATTAGATTTAGATCTGATTGCACAAAGGGCTATGATTGGTCAGGATGATGTGGCACTGCATGACGCAGCAGGGTATATATAAACCCTATCTGTGCCTAATTTTTAATGCTTCTATCTTTAGCCTATGCTACAAAGCCACTCTCCCTCCTTCTCCATGCCACCCTCTAGTCCTCTCTCTCCTCTCCATGCCCAGGGGTTTTGGACATGAATAAGGTGCGATCTAAGCAAGTAAAAGATGCTAGCAAAGGAAGAAGGCGGCACTGCTGCAAGAGACAACGATAATTCTTCAAAAGAAGTTTTGAAGACCTTCAAGATTAGATCTAGATTTAATTTTTAAAGAATTGATTAAAAAGAAGAAGATCTCCAGATCCTATCCGAGTGGATATCGGTAGAGGTCAGGTGCTTGCATGGCTACATCCAGAACCTCAGGCAAATATCAGGATCATCACAGGATAATTGGATTACCTAAAATAAAGATATAATTAAATTAGATTTAATTTTTTTATTTTTATTATCAGATCAATAAGATTAGATTTGATTAGAATCTTAGAGAAAAAATTTTTGAAATATTTCTTCTAATCCAATCAAATCTGAACGAACCTGATCCAAAAAATAGATTTTTTTCTTCAACTAGTATCAGAGCCAGGTTCTGATAATTCATTAGATCTAATTTTAATTTATTTTTGATCTGATAATTAGATGATTTTAGATATCACATTAGATGTGATTAAATTTAAAATTAAAAAATTAAATAATCTAGATCTAAGATGTATAAGATGTGTGACTAGACTAGGAATAGAATTATTCTATATGTAGTCTAGCATAATCATAATTTTAATTTAATTATTTATAATTTTTAATTATATTTATTTATTACTTTTTGATATTATAAATATTATAATTAGATCTAAAAAATAAAAAATAAATTTATTTAATTTGTTCGTATGAGATATGATAGATGCATGTTTAGATTAGTTATAGAATAGTTCTACAAAATTATCTAGAATAAATTTTAATTTGATATGATCAAATTTAAATCTTATTTTTTAAATATTTATGAGATAATTACAAAAGAAGATTAGAGTCGAGCACAGCACTATCTCGTTGCGCACCAATGGCCGTACATAGTATATCAAGAAAATACTTCCTATTGTTAGTCGCCTTCTTTCTTTGCTCAATGAGATCTCGTCTATATAATCGTATTCACAGTACTTCTATCTTCTACTTTTTAACAGACTTCTTTTTCTTTTCAAAAGACTTTCTCTTAGAAGAAGTTCGTTCCATAGCAAATACTGAGCCTTTAGAATCTTTCATAGAAAGCTCAGCAATAACCAGCATATTCATAAGTTTGGCCAGAGTATTCTAAAGTTTATGCATATGGTAGTTCATGATAAACTGCCCATATGCATCAGCCAAGGATTGTAGAATTATATCATTCTATAGATCGTGGTCTAACTTTACTCTAAGCTTCTCAAGCTTTTCTAAGTCCTTGATCATCATTAGATAATGATCTTGGACTGACTGTCCATCATGCATTTTAGCCTTAAATAGTCATTTGGTGATCTGATATTTGGCTGCATGACTCTGTTCACCAAATAACTCTTGTAGGTGAGCTAATATTTGGCGGACAGTCTTGATATCTTTATATTGGTACTGAATTTCATCAGATATCAAGCTCAATATGTAGTATTTGGCCTTATTATTTTCATCTATCCACTTGTCAAGCTACTCTCTCTATTCAGCGGATGGACGAGCTGGTAAGGTGGGGGAATCTTGATTCAATACATGAGTCAACTTCTCGAAACTCAAAATAATTTTAAAGTTTTGAAGTCAATCTTTGTAATTAGGTTTGGTTAGTCTATGGATGTCCAAGATACGGGCTAGTAGGTTTGATGTAGACTTTTTTTTTTCTAATAGAGACGATCAAAGTTCTCAGTTAGATTTTATAATTAAGACCCTGGGACCAATTTATTTAAAAATTTAGTTTTTAAATAAATTAGCTCCCACTATTTTCTTGGATTCCTACACTTTCTCTGTAGAGATGCGAAAATCTCCATGATTACTAATTTCTAGTGGGTGGTGCAGTCCTACCAACTGACTCATCATCTCATCTAATAGTTATTGGTGATGGGTTAGCCAATGAGTGAACAACTATTGTCCAATGATTTTCTTATCATGGTGCACCCAGACTTGATCTCTAATTCATGAATCTCACCATGCCCAAAATATTGATCCACTTCTTAGTTAAGTCAGACCCACCATTTATATAGATTGGATTTCTAATTGGGTCTCTCATGATATCCAAAATATTGAGCTCAATCCATCCTACAGCCCATAGCATCCAATGTCTAATAGACATAGTTGCGTCTTTTCGATGCAACTAAACCACTGTGACCAGCCGAGAATAATCAATCCCGAGAAGGCCGTACATCTATAATGGTGGAAGACCTTAGACTTAATATTTCTTAGAAGATTTGATTTAGATCTCTTTAAACTTGACTTGACATAGCCATAACCATTATGACTACCTAGTGCATGGTTAGCTCGATTTTAGCCATCTTAGATTAGATGTCTAAATTATGCCAGGTAGGGAGACATGATGGAATGTATATCTATTAACTCGACGTTATTTCAATCGTGAGTATCAGATGATAATATTTTAGTGCGATGCGTATGCTGCCAAAACTTACGGAAAACCTATCTAATTTAGTGGAGACCAATCGAGATTACCTACCAAATGGACAAGCCTCAATCCGGATAACCCACTGAGGACCTAATTAGGTTATAACTCAATCAATCAATCATGTGATTCGACCTTGATCTAGACTTAATCCTATTAGGCTGGTTAATTTAAGCACTCTTGATCCCACCTAACCAACTCTTGATTCGATTTGATCAACCGCTAGACCTAATTGAGCTACCCAAGTCAAATCCAATTTTATGAATATGTCTTAGACTCTAAAAATTCTCAATTTTAGATCTAATATATTTTATATCTTAATTCTTAATTAAGTTTAGGGTTCATAAATGAAATATGTATACAAAATCCTAGGATTTTAGGATCTAGGATTTTGCAAAAAATAAGTTTTTGATTTTTGATTAAGGTCGAACATGCGGCACCCCAACACATCATAAGAACACCCCATCGAATGGGAGGAGAGGGCCTTATTACCCTACTTCATTCTTATTGAACGGACGGGCCAAGGGAACACGCTTAATTAGACAATATGATAAATCTATAAAACTAGTTAGATCTACATCATATATCATATATATAAAATTGATCTAATTAAAAATTATATTTTACATACATCTCATGTATCATATCATGCATATTTTTTAGATCT
>QRFJ01000098.1:1183253-1266294 GCA_006176705.1 Cocos nucifera
AGAATCTTTCTTAGGCATGGGAATTCATATAAAACATCAAAAATAAAAGGTGTGGACGTGGGCTTTTAGGTGCAAGAGAAAGAGAGAGTCCCAGTCCAACTGGGACTCCTCTTGTTTGACTAAGTCAAAATAGGTTTGAACCTAATTTAAATTCTATTTAAATTAGATTAAATACAACCCAATTAAAAGTGATCCTAGTCCAACTAGGAGACTAATTAAATTAGATTAAATCAAGATTTAAATCTAATTTAAATCCTAAGTCAATTAGTGAAGGAAAAAATTTGTTTTTTGGATCAGGTTCATTCAGATCTGATTGGATCAGGATGGATATTTCAAAAATTTTCTCTTTGAGATCCTAATCAGAACTGAGACTCCTTAAATCTGATCTTATTAATTTGATAATAAAAATAAAATAAAAACTAAATCTAATTTAATTTATGCTTTTATTTTGGATAATCTAATTATCCTGTGATGATCCCGATGTTTGCCTGAGATTCTGGATGTAGCCACGCAAGCGCCTGACCTCTATCGATATGCACTCGGGTAGGATCTAGAAATTTTCTCCTTCTCAATTAATCCTCCAAAAATTAGATCTAGATTAATCTTGAAGATCTTCAAAACTCCTTTTGAAGAACTATCGTTGTCTCTTACAGTAGTGCTGCCTTCTTCCTTTCCTGGCACCTTTCACTTGCCTGGATCGCATCTTATTCATGCCCAAAACCCCTTAGGGATGGAGAGGAGATAGAGGACCAGAGGGTAGCATGGAGAAGGAGAGAGAGAGGCTTTGTGGTGTGGGCTAAAGGCAAAAGCATTAAAAACTAGGTGCAGACAGGATTTATACAGACCTTGCTGTGCCATACAGTGCCACATCATCCCGACCAATCACGGCCCTTTGTGCAATCAGATCTAAATCTGATTGATGGGATGACATCATCTGATCCAATCAGATGAGAAACCCTCAAAACCCTCCTAAGGTGGCGCCAAGAATGGATCAAACAAGAGTTCTTGGCGCCTCAGAGTTTAATCCCCTGAAGCAACCCTGGAGTCCCATCTGTAGGGGACTCTTCCTTTATTCAGGCATGCGCCCTCTTCCTGTCTACATTTTAATAGGGGGATAAGGCCCTAGGTACTCTCCGATAGGTGCATGACACATGGGCAGATATCCAAGTGTTCAGGGTCAACATTTGACCAATGTCCAAAAATAAGAATTAGCAAGTGATCAAAAATGATAGGTGTTATCTTAAATTTATCTCATAAATTAAGATAATCCTTTTCTAATCTAGACAAGCTTCAGTCAGACCAAGTAAAGATTTCTGAGTGAGCCCAAACACATTTGGCTCAGTCAAGATAAGCAATAATGATTATTAAAGAAGAACATTAGGCTCAATCGTGTGCTAGCACGATTTCCTTGAACCTAATTGAACGTTATTCAAATCAATTGAACTGGGTTAGTCCAATTGATGACATCTAAATCCTTATTTGTGTAATCCAATTAGGTTCAGTTCCATATGGTAATGGGATATGTCGTGATCTCTATCATCAACATCATCGAAATACCTTTCAATGGATCAGAACTTTTCTAATTCAGACAACTAGTATGATCGATCATCCAAATTATTCTAATTGCTTCCAAAATCTACCAGTGACACCTAGCAGCATATGGTGGCAACCCATCAAACTGAAAGTGAACCTCTCAATGTAGTTACCTATGTGATAGTGTTCCTCTATCTTGAGCCCCCTAGATTAGGGTTAAGGTGATCTCGTCAAACCCTAATATCCGTCGTATGAATTAATCATTCGATCAAGATCTCTCTCGGTTCAAACCTAATTTTGACTTAAGTCAAACAAGAGGAGTCCCAGTTGGACTGGGACTCTCTCTCTTTCTCTTGCACCTAAAAGCCCACGTCCACACCTTTTATTTTTGATGTTTTATATGAATTCCCATGCCTAAGAAAGATTCTCCATGCCCCACTTCTCATTGGTTTAGGAATTTATTTTGACTTGGTCAAAACTAGAAAGTGGTTAGGATTAGTTTCCTATTTGATAGAGTCTCCTTTGACCAAAACTTCTTTCCTCCTTTTGGATTTTTTCCCACACCATCCAACCTTTTCTCTATCCTTCTTCTCAAATTTTTGTGCATTGGTTTTCTAGTTCTCATGCCTAAAATCAAGGAAGGGGCATCCAAGAGTTGGATGCCTCATAGGAGTCCATAAAAGACTATGTTTGACCTAGTCATCCTTATATTATTGGGGCGCCTTCTATGAGATGGTTTGAGGATGTAATAAATCTTAGAAAATTCATGCAAAACCATAGGAAAAGGAGGAGAAGGCATGGTGGTTTTGGAATGCCATGATTCTTGGAGAAGAGCCTTCAATTAAGACATCAAAGGTTGATGTCTTAAAGAGACAAGGTAAGAGAAGATTGTCTTCTCTTTATTTTTCTTTCATGTATTTTTCCTCTTATTTTTGTTAGTGATTTTTATGAGAGGATTAGGGCATGGGGATAAGTGCTCCAAGTTGTTGGGGCATAATATTCCTTTCGGACATGATTTGATCATGTCCTGATGAGAGAAAGAGAAGAGAAGAATGGTCTTCTCTTAGGATTTCTTTGAGAATCCTTCTTCTTCTTATTTTTATAATTTTTTTATAAAAATAAAATAAAAAATATTAGATCTAGAAATATAAAAAAAAATTAGAGGAGAAGATCTCCTCTTATCCTAGCATAGAGATATTTTCAGGACATCAATCATTGATGTCTTGAAGGAGAAGATTTATCTTCTCTTAGAATTTATTTTTTCTTGATTTTATTTTTTGAGTTATGAAAGATCTAAGGTTTGAATTTCTCTCTTATTCATTCTCATATTCTTCATCTCTTGGAGTGTCTAAGATATCCGGAGAATATGTATTTGATAAACCATTAGGAGGGATCCGCAAGAAGCTAGCACTTCAAGCGAATCTTCATTCGACAAACCTCCGATTTATGTTGCAGGTTCGTGTGGATCATCTATAGAGATTAGATGCATGTGTGGCTCTAAAAGTAATAACAAAAATCAACCATAGAGTTTTCGAGCCACGTAAAGGTAAGAGATCTAATCTCTTGGTAACCTAGATATGATCTAGGGTTAGATCTAGAATTATTCTAGATCTAGGTATTGATATGATCAATACCACTTATGATTAATTTAATTTTAAATTTATATTTACATCATGACATATTATAGATCCTTGATGTAGGATTTTATAATTTGATTACATGTATATTATAGATTAAACTATTTAATCTATGTCTTCCACTGCTTTAGTTTCAAAAAAGTTTTGAAATCTATGCATGAAACCCTACATGTTTTTCATCAGTGGTATCAGAGCATGTAGGTTCTTTTATAACATATTCATGTATGCTTAAGAATAAATCTAAAAATTAAAATTAATTAAAGATCATACATACTGCCACAAGGTTGTCCTGTTATAAGGTTAATCCCTTATAATGAAAAGGTTGTCCTAGTATGTGCTGATCTGAACATGAATCATGAATTATTTAGATTAGATCTAAAAAAATTTATGATTCAATTTTTTAATTTAAATTTAAAATTAACTAGATATTAGATCTACTTTAAATTATTTAGATTAGATCAAATAATATTAGAATTGCACATACTATCATAAGATTATCCTGCTGTAAGGTTTACCCCTTATAGTGAAAAGGTTGTCCTAGTATGTGCTGATCCAAGAAATCTAAATCATAAATATGTTGGATAAAATTTAAAATAATTTATAATTTATTTTTAGATTTTAAATCTAATATTAAATAATTTTTGATATGATTTTGATCATTTAGATGAGATCCATGTGATATGTTTCATGTTTTGATCTAGATTTTCATGTTGCATATGTTGATATGTAGCTTCATTTTTTAATATAGTTTGTATATGTATGACATATAAGTTTTATGAATTTAAATTATGAATTTATTTTCTATAAAATTCTAGATTCAAAATTCTAGGATATGATCGAAACATTGAAACAAATCAGATCTAAAACCATCATTGGAATTTGATTCAAAGTAAAGTATTTACAATTTGAAAATATTTTAAATGATCAAATCAAAAATTAGTTTTGAGGTTTCATAAATTCAAAACTCATGAGCTTGAACTTAATTAAGAATTAAGTGATTGTTTAGGATCTAGGTTTGTGATTTGAAGATCCTAAGATAATTTCATGAAACATGGGTTAATGGGTAATGGGTTAGCTTTGATCAGATCCATAACTGGGTAAGACCTAAGGTTAGATTAAATATGAACTTAGTTAAGAAATTGATCAAATCTAATTAATAGTTAATTAGAATTAGATCATTTTTTTAGATCAATTCAATAGTTGTAGTTGATCAAAATCCATACATCTAACAAATGGATACTGATCGTGGCACAGTGGTCGAGCTCGAGTCTTTAGGCAAATCAAATTAAAACTGATAAATCGATTGGTGTCTAAGGTAAGTCTGGCATCTTCGATCAATGGTTTTTAATTAGCAGCCCGCTTACTTGGCCAGTTTTCATGGTGTCTAAGGCAAGCCTTGGCAGACCTTCCACTGGTCTCACTTACTTGGCCAATGTGGTTAATCAGCTTTTGATTAGATTACTCATTGATTCATGCTAATCCATGTCACATAAAAAATTAGTGAGACTGATTTCATTCACTGAGACTGATCTAGGTGCCCATGGATTGAAATTGATCCTAGTCCTTGTCGATGACTTGAGAAGTCAATGGGAGGACTTGACTTGGTAAAGTTAGTGGGAGCAAATTAGTCCAGGTCCTTTCTATCCTTAAATCATAAATAAATTTAAATTTTCTAAAATTATTAGATCTTTAAAATAATAAAGTTATTGGAATAACTGAGTCATAGCCTCCCATTAAGGTGTTTGATAATTGGTCCATTAACTCAATAATCATTGGAGGCCCATAGGCCTAGTGCTTGTTGACTAATGAAATTACCATTCATCATATGATGACTTGGATGTGTCTCTCTAATGGTGGTTAGGTTGACCAACCATAGTTAGACTTAATCATTCATTAGTTAGATGCACCAAGTATGCTCATGTTAATAGTTGAACCTAACCGAATTCTTACAGTGGAGGCCCTAGCCTACTGATTAGATTTGTGGGGTAAAATTAAATTACTAGAAGTTGTTTGGAGAAATAATTGATTATGAACCTATCCTTAAATGTACATGGATTGACCATCCATAGTTGGGCTTATGTGCAGTCTATATGGATTCTAGTATCCACTAAGAAATTAGGATAATTCTTCGAATTGAAGGTAGAGGCTACCAGTTCGAACAAAATAGTGAGAGAACCTTTAAACTAAAGTCCAAGTCTTTAGGCTTAATATAATTCATATACTAAGGTCATTATTCTCTTTTATCAAATTAAGACTAAACCCTAATTGCTCCTATCACTATTAGACAGTGATATCTTATGGGACCCAACTTTGATAATTAGTATCGAAAGTTGAATTTGATTCAGCAGTACAAATGAATTCGTATTGGAACTTCTGAGCCCAATCAAAACAATTAGTCCAAGGTTAACCTAAATCAGGCATAGTGCTTCTAATGTTAGAAGCAGGGTCATAGAAAGAAGAATTGTCTTGCTTTTCTTGACCGTAACAGGCTAAACAAGAGAAAGAAGCAAAAGTTGCTCATTAAGGATGTTATATGATAACACCTTAAAATTTTTCTGTATATAATTCTACTACATGGGTATTAGATGTCGGTAGTCTTATGCAATTTATTGCAAAGACTATAAGTGGGATATTTGAAAATGATGAGAAATATCTAAACGTTTGGGATGGAAGTCTTATTCTAATCCTAGCTTTAGAAATTATTAAGCTTATTTTCAATAGATGTTATTTTGAGTGATTATCACTATTGTCCATTGTTTATGATAAATATGATCTTTGATGGCCTTTTGATCAGAGATGGTTATCATTTATTAATAAAGAGGATTATTATGATATTATTATGAATAATATTATAGTTATACATGGATAATAAAGAAATAATATTTAATATTTAAATAGTCTGTTAAGTGTAATGTATACACCCAAGCTAAATTATGTTATGGATGTCTATCTTTGGCATTATAGGCTTAGTCATCTTGAAAGAACAAGATAAATAGGTTAGCTTGAGAGAAAAATCTTGACATCAATGATTGTGAATCATTGATAACCTGTGAGTCTTATCTTCTTAGG
This sequence comes from Cocos nucifera, assembly GCA_006176705.1. Lineage (NCBI taxonomy): Eukaryota > Viridiplantae > Streptophyta > Magnoliopsida > Arecales > Arecaceae > Cocos > Cocos nucifera. The sequence goes on from QRFJ01000098.1 coordinate 1,189,493, forward strand.
AAGATGACAAAGTCATCTTTTATTGAAAAAGATGAAGGAGCTGATCAAGTTTTAAGTTTCATATATAGTGATGTATATAGACCTATGAACTTAAGTGCCAAAGGAAGGTATTAATATTTCATTACAAACGACCTATCTTGGCATGGGTACGTCTGGCTTGAATCATTTGAAATGTTCAAATGATTCAATAATGAAATAGGAGAATAAACTAGGAATGGTATTGGAACTCTTCGATCAAATGGAAGAGGCGAATACTTATCTAGTGATTTATGACATATCTAGGAGAGAATAGGATTCTCTCTGAGTAGATTCTTTTTTGGAACACAGTATATCTGAAAGGAGAAAATTGAACTTTATTAGACTTGGTTCAATCCATGATAGAGTTTACTTGTCTGCCTACTTCAGGATTGTACTCTTATGGCTACTAGTTTTACTCTGAATTTATATCAAGTAAATTTATTGTAAAGACTCCATATGGGATATGGATCGGGCATAGACCTAAACTCTCTCACCTTTGGGTTTGGAGTTGATTGGCCTATGTCAAAGATTTGCACACAGATAAACTTGGATCCTAGTCCAATAAGTGTTTAAGGGTTATTAATTCTACTATGCTAAAGAACAAAAGAAGTTCATCAGTAGTAGGGCATTCCTTTTGGAAAGATGTTCCTTAGAGAAGGAACTGATGCCTATCAAGTTGAACTTATAAAAGTTTGACTGGTAGAAAAGAACCGATATTATCTAGTAAACCTACAGAACTAAATTTGATCAGATCAAATTTGGAGCCCATTAAAATGTCATCTTTAAGGAGATCTGGTAGAGTACCATATTAGCCAGATAGATACTTCAGTATCTAGGTTCGAAATGGCGATCCTATTGAGCTCGATGAGAACAACAAGGATCCGATCACCTATAGAGATATAATGCAGTGGTCTGACTCTGAGAAATGACTTGGAGCCATATGTTCCAAATTGAAGTCTATGAAAATCAATAGTATATAGACACTAGTTGATTCACCTAAAGGGATAAAATCCATTGAATGTGAATGGATTTTCAAAAAGATTAGAGTAGCACAGACAAGAAGGTAAAGACCTGTAGAGCCCATTTGGCTATTACCTCATAATTTGAACATACATTTTGAATGTATGTCTTTGTTATGAACAAAGACAAACCCTACATTTATAATTGGATAAAATATTCTATGGTGTTATTTCTTGTGTTGTTTGAGGATGAAATTCTCTTAATTGAGAATGGCATTCCAGCATTGCAAGGAATAAAGATTTAGCTATCATCTTATTTCTCCATGTACGAGATCAAACAAGGTATACTCACTAGAGGTAGTGAGTAGATACTAGTCTATCTAAGTGAAAGCCACTGAAAGATTGTATAGACAATCCTTAAGTATTTGAAAAATACTATGGTTTAGTGACTCAAATATGAAAGTACCAACTTAAAACATGTGGATGTTTTGATTTTAGTCAGATTAAGATGACAATAAAAAAATATTGGGTTATACCCTAATTGTAGGAGCAATCTGCTGGAAAGGTTTCAAGCAAGATACTTTAGCCTATTCAGTTAGTGATGTAGAGTATATCGTGGCATATGATGCTATCATGTAAGCTGTATAGTTGCTGAAGTTTATTAGCAAGTTGGGAGTGACACCCTCCACCAATGGTCCAGTCCTATTGTATCGCTGAAGCCATAGCTCAGACTAAAGAACCAAAGAACCAGTATATTCTACATCACCATCACCTTAGATATTAGATATGGATGATGTCGATCTTTAGAAGATCAATGTAAAAGGAGAACTTGATCGACCCATTTGCTAAGGCCTCGAAACTAAGGAGTTCTACGAACTCAAGTGGAAGATAGGATATTTTATATCATTCTGATTGGCTTTAGTTTAAGTGAGAGTTGTTGGAAAATGTATCCTAAAGTCAATCATCTAAATAGTAAATGATTGAAATTAGTATATGAATTATCTAATAATAATAGTTATTTGGCTAATTCATCATAAAAGTTCTATCTTTCTTAAATAAACTTCTAAATTATGATGAAGTCCTTAGATCCATAATCAATCGATAAAAAAGAATTTATCGGATGGTTCTTAAATTATTCACGATCAAATGATAAGTTATTAATAAGGATGATAACTTATCGAGTGTAGGTCATTGTATGCCATATGCGTTGGTTGTCCTCATAACCAAGCAGTGTAGAGACACTGGTATGGCATCCAGATGAGATGTAGGAGTAAATCTGCATTGAACGTGATCAATGTAGCACTCTACTATCAAGAGTAGCTAGCTAAAGCCAATGGATATAAGTATCCCTCCGATCTGAGATCATCATGATGACTTGCAAGCAGCTTACTGTACTTTGGTGCTGGACTACCTGTATTTCTAATATAGGTTCGAAAGATTTTTGGATACAGTCAAGTACTTGTGAAGTCGATGTGCGAGTCAAGATGGGATTGACCACTCTTGATTAACTTCAGGAAGAGAATGACTCACTATGTTTCAATTTAGCAAAATATAGGACTGAGTAATCCTCATGAGGTGTCACGAGATTTGCAAAATTTTGAGATACAATAAAGATGACTTGTATGAGTGTTTGATAGGATACTCAAAGTTGTCTTGAGCATTATTGATCATAGGGATGAATTATACGGTAACCATGGGTCAGGGTTCTAAGAATGTTGCTTTGCATACATTCGACTTATCCAGATGTCGGAAATTATTTTTAGATGGTAACTTTGATTGATATAGAAATTAATTCCTATGCTACTAGCTTAGGCTCAAACTTATGGAGTTATATATATTAAAGCTTGTAACATGATCAGATGGTTAATCGATGATTGAGAATCATTCTAAGGTCAATCCATCAATACAATTGATGTTTGACCTAATGCAAGTATTGTAGGAGGATTAATTAGCAATTGAATTGCTAATTAGCTCAATTTGATTGAGCAATCAGGCTGAGATCAAGTTTAATTAAATTAAATTTAATTAGAATTAGTTTAAACTTAATTAGATTAAGTCTAGTTGGTTTATTGGATAAGCCAATTACAAGAAAGAACAATTTCTTGTTTGACTAGGACTTGGATGCACCTAATTGACTTAGAATTTAAATCAGATTTAAATCTTGATTTAATCTAATTTAATTAGATTGCTAGTTGGACTAGAATTATCCTTAATTGGGTTGTATTTAATCTAATTTAAATAGGATTTAAATTAGGTTCAAACCTATTTTGACTTAGTCAAATAAGAGGAGTCCTAGTTGGATTGGGACTCTCTCTCTTTCTCTTACGCCTAAAAGTCCATGCCCATACCTTTTATTTTTGATGTTTTACATGAATTCCCATGCCTAAGAAAGAGTCTCCATGTCCCATTTCTCATTGGTTTAGGAATTTGTTTTGACTTGGTCAAAACTAGAAAGTGGTTAGGATTAGTTTCCTATTTGACAGAGTCCCCTTTGACCAAAACTTCTTCCCTCCTTCTTTTGGATTTTTTTCCACACCACTCAACCTTTTCTCCATCCTTCTCCCTAGGTTTTTGTGCATTGGTTTTTTGGTTCTCATGCCTAAAATCAAGGAAGGGGCGTCCAAGAGTTGGATGCCCCATAGGAGTCCATAAAAGACTAGGTTTGACCTAGTCATCATTATATTATTGGGGCGCCTTCTATGAGATGGTTTGAGGATGTGATAAATTTTAAAAAATTTATAAAAAATATAGAAAAAAGAGGAGAAGGCATGGTGGTTTCAGGATGCCATGATTCTTGGAGAAGAGCCTTCAATTAAGACATCAAAGGTTGATGTCTTAAAGAGACAAGGTAAGAGAAGATTGTCTTCCCTTTATTTTTCTTTCATGTATTTTTCCTCTTATTTCTTCTAGTAATTTTTATGTGATAAAATCTAAGAGAGAGAGAGAGGATTAAGGCATGGGGATAAGTGCTCCAAGTTATTGGGACATGATATTCTTTTTGGACATGATCTGATCATGTCCTGATGAGAGGAGAAGAGAAGAAAGGTCATCTCTTGGGGTTTCTTTGAGAATCCTTCTTCTTATTTTTATGAATTTTTTATAAGAATAAAATTAAAAATATTAGATCTAAAAACATAAAAAAAATTTTAGAGGAGAAGGTCTCCTCTTGTCCTAGCATAGAGATGTTTTCAGGATATCAATCGTTGATGTCCTAAAGGAGATGATTTATCTTCTCTTAGAATTTATTTTTTCTTGATTTTATTTTTTGATTTACAAAAGATCCAAGATTTGGATTTTTCTCTTATTCCTCCTCATATTCTTCATCTCTTGGAGTATCCAAGAGATCCAAAGAATATATATTTGATTAACCATCAGGAGGGATCCACGAGAATCTAGCACTTCGAGCGAATCTTCATTCAACGAACCTCCGATCTTTATTGTAGATTTGTGTGGATCACCTGTAGAGGCTAGATACATGTGCAGCTCTAAAAGCAATAACAAAAATCAATCATCGAGTTCTCAACCCATGCAAAGGTAAGAGATCTAAACTCTTGGTAACCTAGATATGATGTAGGATTAGATCTAGAATTATTTTAGATCTAGGTATTGATATGATCAATACCACTTATGATTAATTTAATTTTAGATTTATATTTATATCATGACATGTTATAAATTTTTGATGTAGGATTTTATAATTTGATTACATGCATATTGTAGATTAAACTGTTTAATCTATGTCTTTCACTGCTTTAATTTTGAAAAAGTTTTGAAACTAAGCATGAAACCCTGCATGTTTTCCATTAGATACTTCAGTTGGTTTGCATCTGGATGTGTCTACTAGATGGAATTCTACTTCTAGTATGCTTGAAAGTGCAATTAAGTATTGTTGTGCTTTTGCTAGTCTTTAATTGAATGATAGAAATTTTAAGTTTTATCTATCAATTGAAGAGTGGAGAAGAGGAGAAAAAATATTTCAGTTCTTGCGTCCATTCTATGTGATGACCAACTTGGTTTCCAGCTCATCTTACCCAACCTCAAACTTGTATTTTATAGAAGTTTGGAAAATTAAGTGTTTATTGAAAGATAATGTGAACAGTGAAGATCCAATTATTAAAGACATGGCTATTAGGATGAAAGAAAAGTTTGATAAGTGTTGGAGTGATTATAGTATTGTTCTTGCACTTGGGGCTATTTTTGACCCACACATTATTGAAAATTATTTCTCAAAGCCAATCATCAGCTTGTTGATGGTTGAGATATTGTAATTAATTTATTAATTAATAAAAAATATTTTGACATCTTTTTTCATCACAAGTTTACATCTTCTAATGAACTCCATTATTGTGATAAAGTTCTTAGAACTATTTAGTTTCGATAAAGAGAGGATTTATCGATTAGTCCTTAAATTTGTTCACGACTAAATGATAGGTTGTTAATTAGGATGATAGCATCTATCGAGCATAGGTCGCTATATGCCATATAGGTTGGTTGTCTTCTGAACCAAAGTATGTGGAGATACTGGTATGACATACTGATGAGATGTATGGATATATCATCATTGAACGTGATCAACTCTAGAGCATTCTGCTGTCAAGAATGTCTTTGATGGGATAAAGGTATAAGTATCTCTTAGATCTGAGATCATCTCAGTGACTTGCAAGTAACTCACTATGCTTTGGTACCGGACTAACTGAATTTCTAATTCAACAACGGAAGGCTTCTGAGCATAGTCAAGTACTTGCGAAGCTAGAGTGTGATCAAGATGAAATTGACTACTCCAAGAGTTGGAGAAGTATGTATCACTGTATTTCAATATAGCAAAATCTTAGCCAGGATAATCCATCAGATGGATTTGATATTTTGACATACAATGTGGACAACTTGATTGAATTGATAGTTAAATTTTGAGGTGTCCTATGAGCATTATGGTCAAGTGGATGAATCATATGAAAACTATATCCACATGGGTTTTAAGGATGGTATTCTACACCTTCGACTTATCCGACCGTCAGGTATTATTGCTAGATGGTTATTTAGATTGGTACAAAAATTTATTTCTATACTATTGGCTTAGGTTTGAATCAATAAGATCACATACATTAGAGCTTATGATCTGATCGGATGGTTGATCAATGATTAAGAATCATTCTAGGGTTAAACAAACAATACGATTGGTGTTTAACCTAGTGCAAGTGTTGCAGGAGGATCGATTAGCAATTAAATTGCTAATTAACTTAATTTGATTAAGCCAACAGGTTGAGATTAAGTCTAATTAAATATAATTTAATTTGATTTGGTTTGGACTTTATTAGATCAAGTTCAATTGGTTAATTGGATAAGCCAAGTGCAAGGAAGAACTAGTCCTAGTCTAACTAGGACTCGGATTAATCCAATTTTCTAATTTGATTAAAAAATAAATTAGAATTAAATTTAAATTAATCTAATTTAATTATATTCTTAAATAGATTAGGGTCTTATTTAATTGTATTGGTTTAATCTTAATTTTATTTGGTTAAAAGATCTTGTTTGACCAAGTCAAAATAGGAGTCCTAGTTGTTTGACCAAGTCAAAATAGGAGTCCTAGTATGACTAGGACTCCCTATCTCCTTGCACCACCTTGGTCCCAATGCCCTCCAAACCTATTCTTTAGATATTTTTCATGAAAAATCTCTTTCTTTCTAATTTTCATGCCCCCTCTCTCCCTCCAAGTCATATTTATAGGTTAGGTGGAAGACCAAGTCAAAGGAGGAATTGGTTTTGCTTAGGATTCTATGAGATAGAATCCTTGTTGACCAAAACATCTTTCCTTGAGTGCTGCCCCCTTTTTTAATTAATTCTTCTCTTATTCTATAAAAATAATCTTCCTTTTTGTTCACCCTCCCTTGCTGGTCCATGCCAAAAATTGTGGAGGAGGCGCCCAAGAGTTGGGCGCCCCAACAACTTCCCATGTTTAGATATTCCTAGTCTAAGAATTTGACATAACTTGGACTCTTCTTTTTTCTTATTTATTGGATGAATTTTATTCTAATTTTTTCATGAAATATAGAGCTTTGGGAGAGATTTGGTGTGTGCAAAAATCAAAGGAAGAGGATCCTTAGGCATGAGGGTTCCCTAGGCACCAAACTAGGTGTCTAGGTGAGAGAAAAGAGAAGAAGAAGAGGGTCTTCTTCTAGGACTATTTTATTTTTAATCTCTCCTCCTTTCTTTTAAGTTTTTTTGAGAGGGTCTCAGATCAGCAAACTCTCATCTTCCTTCTCATATTTTAGAGAGTCCAAATTTTGAAGAAGGGAGCATCGGATCGACCATCGAAGAAGGATCAGCATAGTACTAGCATGCTGTGCTGATTTCTTGCATCGAACTTCAAATCAGAGATCCTAGGCTCGTGTGAATGACTCCTAGAGGTCGGATGCATGTGCGGCTCATGACTTCATCCTCAATCCTGGATCAATAAGTTAGAACATCTAAACTTGCTTAAGTAATAGATCTGATCTATAAACTTCATACCTACATTTGATGTAGTGTAGATCTAGGTTGATTTGATCAACCTTTTTCTTTCTTTTTTGATTTTAATTTTTGATTTAATATCATACCTTAATCATGTAATAGATCTGAGATCTAGATAATTACATGGTTATTTAAATAAATTTTATATTTATTTAAGTCTTCCACTATAAGATCTTGAAAAAATTTTAAGATCTACCTGTGAAATCCTAGATCTGGTTCCTTCAATTAGTATCAAAGCCTAGATTCTTATTATATGATTTTTGTGCATATCTATATTATTTCTTAGATTAGATCTAATTTATAATTTAATTATTAAATTTAAAATTAAAAAATAAAATAAAATATTTTAGATTGTATGGACTGCCATAAGGTTGTCCTACTGTAAGATTTATCCCTTACAATGAATAGATTGTTCTAGTACGTGCTGATCTAAAATATTGATCATAAAATTTTAGATTAGATCTAAAAAATTTTATGATCTGATTAAAAATATTTTAATCTAATTTTAATTATCATAAATGTGTTAGATTTGATCTAGAAAGATTTATGATTGATTATTATTGAAACTGTTTCAATTACATGAACCTGTTTAGATCAGATCTAAAGTACTTTTATGTTTATTTTACTTGCATATTGATTATGGATCAAACATGCAACTTGATTGATAGAACCATGTTATAAAAATATTTTACAAACATGAAAATCATTTTTGAAAAGCCAAACCCCAATCCTCAGTCCAAAACTTAATTGAGAATTAAGAAGTTAATTGATTAGGATCTAGGATTGTGAATTGAAGATCCTAAGACACAAATCATAACACATTGGGTTAAATGGGTTAGTAGGGATTAGGTCCATTAATTGGGTTAGACCTAGGGTTAGATTAAAGAATGAACTTAATTAGAGAATTGACTAAATCTAATCAATTGTTGTCTTAGATTAGGTCAAGGATTCTTTAGATCAATTACAATAGTTGTAGTTGGTCAAGTCCATATCTTTAACAAGATCCAAGATGGACTTGATTCTTGGCTACACGGTCTAGCATGAACTGTTAGGTTGATCTAATTGAAATTAATTAAACCAATTGATGTCTAAGGTAAATCAGACTAGTGGTTTTTAATTGACAGCCCGCTAACCTGACCATTTCTGATGGTGTCTAAGGCAAGCCTGGCAGATCCTTCCATTGATCGAACTTACCTGACCTCTTAGTGAGATTATATTTTGATCGGATCGCTTGACTATTCGAGCTAACCCATGTCAGCTAGGTAAATCATTTTGACTGATTTAGGTGCTCCTAGACCGGCCTATTAATGGTCTCCCTTAAGCTGATTTGGTGACGTTAGTGGGAGGATCATGACAAGCTGGTTAATCTAACCTACTCACTTCTATAAATAAATTTTTTAAAATTATTAGGTCTCTAAAATAAAATAGTTATATGATAATTGGATCATAGCCTCTCATTAAAGTGGTTGATAATGGGTCTATCAATTGGATAATCATTGGAGGCCCAAAGGTCTGGTGCTTATCAGTTGATGGAATTATCATTCATTATATGATCTCTTGGATACATCTTTCTAAATGGTGGTCAGGTGGGCCAACCAAAGTTGGGCCTGATCATTCATTAGTTGAATGGGCCAAGTATGGTCATGTTAATGGTTGGACCTAACTGGACCCTTTTCTAAGAAGGCCAAAGCCAACTGATCAAGATCTGAGGCAAAATTTAATTACTGAAAATTATTTGAAAAAATAATTGGTTATGATCCTATCCTTAAATGTACATGGGTGGGCCAACCAAAGTTGGACTTGTGTACAGTCTATGTGAATTCTAGTACTCACTAAGAAATTAGGATAATTCCTCAAATTAGAGGTAGAGGCTATCAATTCGAATAAAATAGTGGGAGAAACCTTTTGATTAAAGTCCAAATCTTTAGGTTTAATGAATCAATTACTAATTAGATTTTGGTTTTTCTTTGTATAGACATGGCCACTTTTTTATCGCTCCGATCATTGTCGGATAATGATAAGTTGGTGGGATCCAATTTCAATAGCTGGTATCGAAAGTTGAAGATTATTCTGGAGCATGAATGGATCCTATATGTGCTGACAAATCCTGCACCTGAGGAACCAGCTACCAATGCACATGGAATAGTCAGAGATACTTATCAAAAGTGGCTTAATGACCGAACCATGATGTGCTGCATTATGCTGGCTGTGATAAGCGACGAGTTCAGTCACAAGTTTGAGATAGCTCAGCCAAATGAAATACTCCAAGTATTGGAGGATTCTTTTGGCACACCTAATGACGTTGAGAGGCACAAAACTAGTTGTGCCATTTTCAACGCCAGAATGCGGGATGGTGCCTCTGTCACTGATTATGTATTGTACACGATCGAGCTGATAGAGCGCTTGAGCAAGCTCGGCTTTTCCTTGCATAAACAACATGGAAAAGATGCAATACTGAACTTGCTGCCCAAGTCTTATCTCCTATTTTTTACACATTATAGAATGTCAAAGTCTGAAGTGGACTACCACGAATTACTGGGGTTACTTCAAAACTTTGAGAAGGATCACCAACTCCATAAGGAGTCGGTGAACTTAGTGGGAGGTTTGTCTTCTCATTCTCGATCCTTTGGGAAAGAAAAGAAGAACAAGAAGAAGAAAGCCAAGAAGGTGCATGTTCATGCTAGGACACCTATGCAGGCTTAGACCCAAAAGACCAAGTCCGATAAGAGTCAAGCCGAATGCTTATTTTGCAAGAAGCAGGAGCATTAGAAGAGAAATTGTCCTCAGTACATTGCCTCCCTGGATCCAAACAAGTAGAGAAAGAAGCAAGCTATTGCTGGACAAGGTATTTACATGAAAACTCGTTGCAATTTTTCTATTTATGATATTATTGACTGAATATTGGATACCGATAGCCCTTACCATATTTACAATTCGTTGCAGAGGTTGTAGGTCAGTAAAAGATTCGAGCAAGGCAAGAGATTTTTGAATGTTGGAGATGGAAGATCAGTTCCAGTTCTAGCTTTAGAAATTTTAAAACTTGTATTTGAATCTCATACCGTTCTTCTTAGTGATTGTCATTTCTATCCTAGTTTCTTTTTAAATATCATTTCTATAGGCTTTTTGGCCATGAACAATTATAAAATTTTAATAAAAAAATGAGTTTATAATGTCATTGTGAATGATGTTACTACTTTTTGTGGATAATTGAACAATGGTATATATATGTTATCATAACCTGTTAACGTAGTCTATTCTACTGGCAAGCACCCCAAATTAGATAGTGTATCAGATATCTACTTATGGCACTATAGGCTAGGTCATATAAATAAGAACAGGATAAATAGGTTGACTCAGGAGGGAATCCTTAAAGTTAATGATTGTGAATCACTTCCAACTTGTGAGTCCTGTCTTCTTAGTAAAATGACCAAGTCACCTTTCACTGAAAAAGATGAGAGAGCCAATGAGCTCTTAGATCTAGTACATACTAATGTATGTAAACCAATGAGCATAAGTGCCAGATGTGGATATGTCTACTTCATCACTTTCACAGATGATCTATCTAGATATGGATATGTCTATCTAATGAAACATAAGTCGGATTCTTTTGAAACGTTCAAACGATTCTAAAGTGAAGTAGAAAAATAAATTGGAAAGAATATTAAAACTCTTTGATCTGATCAATGAGGAGAATATTTTTTTGGTGAGTTTTTCACATATGTAGGAGGAAATGAAATTCTCTCTCAATGGACTCCTCCTGGAACACCACAGCATAATGGTGTATCTGAAAGGAGAAATCAGACTCTATTAGACATGGTCCAATCCATGATGGAATTTATTAGCTTGCTAATATCCTTCTAGAGATATGCACTAGAATCGACTTATTATCTATTAAATAGGATTTTAAGTAAGTCTTTAGTTAAAACCTCATATGAGATATGGACAGGGCGTAAGCCAGCACTTTCACACTTTAGGGTTTGGGGGTGCCCGGCTTATGTCAAACGATTAGTTATAGAAAAACTTGGACCTAGGTCTGATAAGTATACATTCATAGGGTATCCAAAAGAGATCAAAGGATACTATTTCTACCATACTGATGAACAAAAGGTGTTCGTCAGTCTTAGGGCAACCTTTTTGGAAAAGGAGTTCCTTGATGAAGGATCTATTACCTCTAAGGTTGAACTTGATGAAGTTCAATAGGTAAAAAGTCTGACACAGAATGTTAAACCTAAGTTGGATTTGATCAGATCAGATCCGAAGCCTAGTGAACTCGTACCATTAAGATGATCCGATAGAGTACCTCACCATCTGGATGGATACTATGGATTCTTGGTTCAAGATAGTGATCCCATCTAACTCGATGAGAATGATGAGGATCCGATCACTTATATGGATGCGATGCAAAGATCCGACTTTGAGTAATAGCTCGAAGTCATGAGATCCAAAATGGATTCCATAAAGGTCAATGATGTATGGACATTAGTTAACCCATCTGGAGGGGTTAAACCTATTGGGTGTAAATGAGTCTTCAAAAGAAAGAGGGGCGCAGATGGAAAGGTGAGGATCTATAAAGCCCATCTGGTTGCCAAGAGATATCGTCAATGTTATGGTATTGACTATGACAAGATGTTCTCTCCTATGGCAATGCTTAAGTCCATTCGGATCATGGTTGCCATTACTGCCCATCTGAACTATGAGATCTGGCAGATGGATGTGAAGATAGCTTTCCTAAATGAAGAGCTAATCAAAGAGATGTATATAATACAATCTGAAGGGTTCACATCCATAGATGAGTCCAAGGTGTGTAAGCTTCAGAGATCCATTTATAGTTTGAAGCAGGCATCTCGGAGTTGGAACATGCATTTTGATAAAGTGATCAAAACGTATGGCTTCATTAAGAATGGAGAAGAACCCTGCATTTATAAATGGGCAAATGGTCTAGTAGTGGTATTTCTTATTTTGTACGTGGATGATATTTTCTTAATCGAAAATGATATTCCTGCATAACAAGAAATAAAAGTCTGATTGTCATCACAATTCTTCATGAAGGACTTGGGTGAAGCATCCTACATCCTAGGGATAAAGATCTACAGGGATAGATCTAAAAGAATGCTTGGTATATCTCAATCCACGTACATAGAAACTGTGCTGAAGATGTTCAGCATGGAGAATTTTAAAAAGGGCTATCTTCCGATAGGCTAAAAAAATTTTTTCTCTAAGAAGGATTGTTCGACAACTCTTGAAGAGAGAGAGCGTATGAGTAGAATTCCATATACTTTGGTAGTGGGATCTATTATGTATGCAATGATATATACGAGACCAGACATAGCATACTCACTAGGAGTAATGAGTAGATACCAATCTGATCCTAGAGAAAATCACTGGAAGGTGGTTAAAATCATCCTTAAGTATTTGAGAAATCTAAGGACCAATGGTTAGTTTATGGTGAGTTAGATCTGAAGCTTGTGGAGTTTACAGAGTCCAATTTTCAATCTGATCATGATGACAGTAAAAGTGTGTCGAGGTATATCTTTACTCTAAATGGTGGAGCCATCTGCTGAAAAAGTTTTAAGCAGCATACAGTGGCTGACTCTGTTTGCAAAGTAGAGTAAATGGCAGCATCAGATGCAGCAAAGAAAGCTGTGTGGCTGAGAAAGTTCATCACCAAGCTTGGAGTAGCATCCTCCATTGATGATCCAGTCCAGCTTTACTATGATAGCACTGGCGCCACAGCTCATGTAAAGAAATCGAAGGCACACCAGTAGACAAAGCACATTCTACATAGCTTTCATTTATTCTGTAAGATCGTGGATCATGCTGACGTCGACCTTCAGAAGATTAATGGAAAGAAAAACCTAGCTGACCCCTTCACTAAAGCCCTAGCAATCAAGGAGTTCGACAACCATAAGTCAAAGATGGGTATTAGATACTGTGCCGAGTGGCTTTAGGGCAAGTGAAAGTTGTTGAAAATTATGTCCCTGATAAGTAGTAAAACTATACTAATAAAAATATTAAATTATAAAATAAATTAATTTATTTTTTAGAAATTGATACTTTTGTTAATCTTTGTAGGAAAGAAGGCCACCAATATAAAGATCTTATTTTTCTGGTTCAAATGAAATAAATTTCAAGCAAAACGGACTTCAAATGAGCCCAAAATTGAATTTCAAGAGTAAAAAAAAAAAAAAAAAGAGAAGCCAGTCCGGTTCAAGTCGGTTCAGAAAAATTAGCTCAGCAGACCGCTCGACCTAACCACACTCAGACCAACCCACTGACACCATGCTTATGTAGTGCTAATGTCAGCATTTTTTGTGGCGCACGGTGGACCGTTATGGAGGGCATTTCGAAGATTCATAGGAAGAAGCACGCTTCGATTGGCTGAAGGAAGCGACGGTCTACACAACACCGGACTTGCGCACGGTCTATAGAGGGTAATATGAAAATTCTACCTGATCCAATGGATGCTGTTCACTAAATTTTGATCGAACGGCTGGGATTTCTGTGCTAATGGACAGCATTCGAAGCAGCCGATCAGGATCCAACGACTGAAGGGTATTCTGGATTTTAACTAAGGCTTTGAAAGCTCTCAGATGCTGATCCGATGGCCAATAATCTATTTAAAAGTTGATCCAATGGTTGTTGTTTAATCCGAGTAGATCTGGGAGATTAAAAGCAAATTTTGAGTGGTTTTCGGTCTGTTTGATTGCCATCCAACGGCCAGAATGATCTAGGTTTTAATTTGAGTCATCCAAGGAGTTTTAAACCCAATTCTTCTAGAATTTTTAATAGAATTTCCATCAAAAACCAACTCTAGTCTATAAAAAGGCCCTAAGAGAGCCGAGAGAAAGAGCTAGGAACAGTGTAGAAGAGGGGAAATAGGGAATAATAGAGAGCTTTGAGAGAGTTTTGAATAGAGAGTTTTGAGAGAAAGTTTTGAGAGAAAGAAGAGAAAGGGCTTTTATTTTTATTTTTCTTCTTCTTTTCTTCTTCCAACAATCAAGACATCGATCAAGGAGCTTCTCTTCTTCTTCATCAAATATTCTACATTAAGAGCAACAGACAACCAATTTCTGTAATTAAACAGTCTAATTTCTTCATATTTTTTATTTTATTTGCTATTTTTGAACTTGTTATCATGAACTAAATTTTCTTTTACTAAGGCTAAGGTATAGCCACTCTTTCGATGCAATATTCAATATAATTTATTTTTAATTTTAAATTTTATTCATGAGAAGTATATAAATCTGATCTTAATACTTTTAGATTACTGGCCATCTTCTAATTGATCTGATGAACATAGATGTTATGGACTAAGTACATCTATGTTATTGCTTCTTGATTATTTACCTTGTATTATGAATCAAATTAGAATTCATATGCATGCGGAAATTTTAGTATGTTTTGGATGCAGCATATTTTAATTAGAGAGTTTTATAAAACTTAATGCATTAATATTTATTTAAATTACACCTGAACCAAAGGATAATTAATAAATATTGATAGTTTTGCTATGCCTGGACCAAAGGATAGTGAATAAATTAGGAGACTCCACCATCACATGAAATAAAATTAATCTAATAATCTAAATATTGTATTGACTGAGTTGGTGAACCGATTGCTTTAGTAACCCATTGCTCTTAAGTTTAAAACCCTAATAATTACACACTCTCTATTTTCTTAAATTTTTTAATTATTTCTTTATTTTATTTTTTTTTATTTCTTATTCTCATAAATCGATCTTCTAAATAAAGCATAGGAAAGAGCTTTTTCAGTACTTATTTTTTAATCCTCTAGGGATGATACTCTACTCATTTACTTTATTATTTGATCGACTGGTGCACTTGCCATAGCTATAGATTAGCATGTATCAAGTTTTTGGCACCGTTGTCGGGGATTGGATCTAAAATAATATTAAAAATTTGATCCTAACTTTACTTTAGAATTTTATTTTTAATTTTTATTCTTACTTTATTTTTAAAATTTTGTTCAGTGCATGACACGTACTAGACATAGTAACTTACTACCTTTAGATCCAGAAATTGAAAGGATCATTAGAAAACTACAACAAGAAAGAAACATGGCAGCTGAAGATCCTAATGACATCAATCTAGGATTGGATATGGCGACCGAGGGATAGTATGAAGCTATTCGACCAGTACATCATCTATTAAATGATTACATCACACCATCTGTAGCCAATGCAGCTTCGAGCATCAGGAGACCGCTTGTGCGAGCAAACAACTTCAAAATAAAATTGACTATGATCCAGATGATTCAATCAACTATCCAATTCAGTGGATACGTGCATGATGATCCGAATGCCCATATTTCTTGAAAGAAATATGCCCTCAAGCCAATTTATTTTTGGGATGTTCTTTATCTTCCAGACTCATGTAATGATATTTTTAATAAATAAAGATATTTATTTCATCATATGCAGTGTCTTATTATTTATTTAAGATTATGATGAATCCTATAAATTAGGGCTATAGTTTTAGGATTATGATGAGATCATACAAGTGAGACCTAAAATCTTAAAACCCTAATTTAAATATTCCTAGTCGATGGAACATTGAGTTAGGGATCAATGTTTTCCGATAAGACTAGCACATTCTTTGTATGCTCGATTGAGAGGGTGATTGATCTCACAATAACTTATGTATGACACTAATACAAGAATGTGGGTGCTCTTTAGACAATGAGTTTACTGAATTGATCCAAATTGAGAATATCTAATGGAGTCTTATCTACATGTCAATAGATGGTTCTCATAGTGGAATTTGTGCATGTAATCCTTTGACCTAACTACCATAGAATCTTATATATATAAATCCAATTTATGTTCATACTCATTCATGACTTAGTTATGTTGAGATGATTTGATATGGTAGATTATATATATGAAGGTTGTGAGTAGGGTTAAACTGGAATCGATCTCTCCTGGTAGAGGAAATAGCATCCTACTTGCTTCAAAAAATGATGGTTCAGGAAGACTTTGATCCAAGTATGATGAAAAATTTAAAAATGATTCTAATAATCATCATCATTGAGATTGTAAGAGAAATGAATATGATATTGGGGTTGAATATTTCCATACTCCAGAGTCATTTTCAGGATGCAGGAGATCGAAGGATCTAGTTGCATGTATTTTTTTAACTGAAGGATATTTTTGATTTCATCAAAATTTTATCATCTTTTGAAAGTCATTGATACGTTCTAGACTCAATCATGTCTTGTTGAGTTTGATTCAATTAAAATTTTTAATTTGATCATTAAATTAGAAATTGATTCTAATATCAAGTCAAATTGGTTGGCTAGTTTTGACCTAAATCGTTTGGGTGAGTTCTAACTAGATTATGGTCAAATCACACCCAGAACTACTTGGTTAGATATGGAACCAATGGGTTACACACAAAGAGAGATTGATTAAGGGTCTATTGGATAGACCATGTTTGCCAAGATGAACATGCTAGCACATGTAGCAAACCCTGCACCTGATTTCGAATTGGATTTGAATCACTTTCATTTGGGCTATTTAGTCCGATTTGAGCAAAAAGGATTTGGCATTGAATTGGATTAACCTAGATTGATTGGGCTTCAGATTGGGTGCCACATACTCTCATCCCACATGAAAGAGAGTCTCTCTCTCTTGTGTGTGGAAAGTCTTTCATGCGCAAAGAACTCTTTGGCGCATGGAATTTTTGGTGCACCTACCTTCTTTGACTTTTTTCTTTTGTTATGTCACATTAATTTATTTAGTTGGCATCAGATATGGAGCGTAGAAGAGTCTTCTATAGATGAAATATACTTTTTTTCTTTTCCTAGGATGTTTGTCTGCCCAAGACCCCTTCCGCTCAAGGACTCCATGCGCCTACTCCTCCTTGACGTCTTTTGGATAAAGTCAAAGTCTCTTGGGACTTTGACTATTCAAAGTTTATCTCCACACCTTCTCTGCTAATGGGCATTCCTTTTTAGAGCCATTGGATGGCCTGTTTTCATGATCTAATGATGAAAAGGTGGGCCAAAGATGAAATATTATGGACTCTTCAAAAAAAAAAACTTACATAGAATTAATCCAAGGAGTCCTTTTGTCTTTAAGGCACCTCTTGACTAAGTCTATATCTTCATTTTTACTATGAGGCATGAGATTGGCTTGATGGGGTGAGAATTTGATGAGGAAAGGGTGTGAGCTTTTTTTTGGCACCCTACGTACATTATAAATAGGGGTGCACACAAGAGTTCGTGTGTGTGAAATTATCTTTCTTTCTTACAAAGTTTTTTTTTATCTAATATCTTTTTCTTTCTTTCTCTTGTCTAGACCTTGTCATTATAAGGACAAGAAGTCATCTTAAGACTAAGAGATTAGGAAGGAAAATTAAGAAGACAAAAGAAAAAGAAAGATAGATAAGGAGAGGCAAGGAAGGTGACATAAAGGCTAAAGAAGGTCTTGCCCTTTTTAATTAAAGTTCTTATTATTAGAACTCTAATTATATAAATCAGAGGTGCTGGTGTCTTGATCAAGTCTCTGTGTGGATCAACATTGGAGGGTGAACATGTGGGCACCTGGTGGAAACCCTGACGGACTGCTACCGACGATCAGGGTCAATTTAGGGTTTAGCGATAAGAGGTATGTTCTAATACTTTCTTTTATATTACAAATGCATGTTATATGATTTAATTGCTAATGAGGTGGTCCTAGGGTTTGGGTTTGGTTTATATGATTTCATATTTTTGCTTTGAAATCCATGCTTCCGCCCTGTACACCAATCCATCAGTGGTATCAGAGCAAGCCTTATTAGGTTAAATCATATAATGCTTTGCTTATAGTATAATGGCATAAATGAAAAATATGATATAATATTTTTAGCATGTTTTAATTTATATGATGAGATCATATTCTTTTTCTTATCATAATGAGATTATGTTGTATATATTATTCTGTAAAGGTTGCCCTGATATAGTGGAAAGTATTCACTATATAATGATGGTTGTCCTAGAATAATTATACATGTTAATTGACATATATAAATTTTATCATAATTAATGCTATTATGCATTTAGTTTGTTTTAAATCAATATGTGCATTGAGACCATTTAAATCCCTCTATAAAAAAAAAATTATATTAAGTTGTAGTGTAATTAATCTTTAGCTGAATCAGTCAGGATGTCTAATTGATCAATCGGTGTCTAGGAAAAATGGTTCTTGATTGGTAAAGAGAACATGATTTTTTAATTGGTTCCATTGTCTGACCTGGCCAATTTATTGGTGTCTAAGGAAAAGCAATGGGGGGACTCCCATTTCTCTCCCATTTACCTGGCTGATTCGATTAATTTAATTTCAGATTGAAATGCTTAATATTATATTCACTACATTAAGGCCTTCCTTCATACTAGTTTCTTATTATGTCCAGAACCATGTTAGTTCTGTTGTGTAACCACAAGATCTATCATGGGAAAAGATGTAATATTAATCTAGTGCATTGAGATGCTTACAGCATTTTGAATATACTACTTTGTTGTGTAACCACAAAAGTAGTTATATTTCAATTTTGACTGTATAGAAATGAAGGGTTCTACTTAAACTAAAACATTAAAGTTTGTTGTGCTAACACAAGGCTATTAATGTTTTAGAGGCAAAAGTTTTTGAGAGTTGCATAAAATGCAATTGGAAAGAGTTTCCTACCTTTGAACTTATAATAGGTTTGTTGTGCAACCACAAGACTTTTTATAAGGAATTAGGATCTTATTCTCACTAAGAAAATCAATAAGAGGGTTATGATTTTTAGTGGGAGACATAATTAAATTAAAGTCCTAATTTAATTATGTTTTGTCATCATGAATTGTTTGCTTATATATTGTTCTTTATTATGTAGATTAAATGGCTTCTTCACTTTCATTACGTTCAATTTTGGATTCAAATAAATTGACTGATCAAAATTATGTTGACTGGATTGAGAAACCTAAAAATAGTACTCAGTCAAGAAAAACTCTCCTATATTCTTGATGCCCCTGATCCTAAGCCATTAGAAAATGATGCCACAGATGAAGATAAGTCCACATACAAGATGTGGCAAAATGATTTTCTTACTGTCAAATGCATCATACTTGCCTCTATGAATAATGAATTACAGAGGCAGCATGATAGCATGGACACTCAATCCATATTGCTCAATCTAAAAGAGCTTTATGGAGAGCATAGTAGGACTGCTAGATATGAGATATCTAAGCAATTATTTCATGCAAGAATGATAGAAGGAACATCCATACAAAATCATGTTTTGATGGTAATTGACCTAATCACTCGATTAAGTCAATTAGGTTTTGTAATGGATGGAGAGTTAAGTCAGGATTTGATCCTGCAATCACTTTCAGAATCATTTTCTCAGTTTGTCATGAACTATCACATGAACAAACTGAATTCTTCATTGCCTGAGCTGTTAAATATGCTCAAGACAGCAGAAAGCCATATCAAGAAAGATAAGGCTCCTCTTCTTCTTGTGGAAGGGATCTCCAAGAAGAAGGCAGGCAAAAAGGGTTCAAAGAGAAGGTTGAATCCTAAAAGTGGTATAAATAAGAAGAAAAAGGGGAAGAAGGTCTTCGGACAAACGACCTATTTTCACTACGGCAAAGCAGGCCATTGGAAGAGGAATTGCAAGGCTTACCTTGCAACCGTGAAGTCTGGTGCAAATAATGCACCAAAAGGTATGTATGAGATACATACTATATTATCATTAAATTCTTCCATTTCAAATTCTTGGGTATTAGATACCGGACTGTGGATTTTCATATCTGCAAATCTTTGCAGGGGCTGCAGAAAATTAAGAGTTTGAAGAAAGGTGACTTCAAGCTTCTATGGCGCTGGAGGAGAATCTATCCAAGCAGAAGCTGTAGGGACAAATATATTGAAGTTACCTTATGGAAAGATCTTAGAGCTTACAAATTATTATTATATGCCTAAGATCATTAGAAATATTATATCTATACCCTTGTTATTAAAATAAGGTTATAGTCTTAATGTAACGAGTGAAGGTTGCTCGATCAAATATTCTAATGAAAATATTTATTTTGGCATATTTAGCAATGGTTTGTTGACTCTATGTTTGGATGACAATATATTTCATATTGATGAAAATAGAAAATGTAAGAGAGATGACATAAATAATACTTTACTTTGGCATTATCGATTAGGTCATATTAGTGAGGCTAGGATTAACAAGTTATACAAAGAAAAGTTCTTTGATCCTTTTGATTATGAATCATTGGGAACTTGTGAATCATGCCTCATGGGTAAAATGACCAAGATTCCATTTAATGGACATAGAGAAAGGACAAATGAGTTATTAGGACTTGTACATACGGATGTATGTGGTCCTATGACAACTCAAGCCAGAGGAGGATACTCTTATTTTATTACATTCACTGATGATTTATCTAGGTTTGGATATGTGTATCTTATGAAACACAAATCAGAAGCCTTTGATAAATTTAAAGAGTATCAAAGTATGGTCGAAAAACAAACTGGACAATGTATAAAAATCCTTCGATCTGATCGAGGAGGAGAATACTTATCTAGTGAGTTTCTAGACTATCTTAAAGTTAAAGGGATTCTCTCTGAATGGACACCTCCTTATACACCATAATTAAATGGTGTAGTCGAAAGAAAAAATCATACCTTATTAGATATGGTACGGTCCATGATGTGCTTCACTGATTTACCTATTTTCTTCTAGGGTCATGCTCTGGAGACTGCAATTTACATCTTGAATAGAGTTCCTTCTAAATCTGTATCTAGTACTCCATATGACATATGGAGAAGTAAGAAACCTAATCTTAAGTATCTTAAGATATGGGGTTGTCCAGCTTATGTCAAAAAAAATTTTGGACATAAACTTGATGCTAGATCAGACAGATGTCTATTTATAGGATATCCTAGAAATAGTATAGGATATTATATTCTACCATCCTACTGAACAAAAGGTATTTGTAAGTAGGCATGCCATTTTCATGGAAAAAAGAATTTATCCTAGAAAAGGGCAGTGGCAGAAATATTGAACTTAGTGAAGTTCAAGAAAAATAAATAGAAATTTCTCAACCATATAATCATATAAAAGAACCAGAACACATAACTCCTATCCATAGGTCTAAAAGAGTACGAAATACACCTATGAGGTATGGTTTCATTATTGAGAATAATGAAGCCCAAGTCATTGAAAATGACGAACCTCTGACCTATGCGGAAGCAGTCAAAAGTAAGGACTCTTACAAATGGCTGGCTGCCATGCAATCCAAAATGGAATCCATGCACACCAACAAAGTATGGACTTTGGTGGATGCACCAGAGGATATAAACCCTATTGGATGCAAATGGATTTTTAAGAAAAAGATTGGAGCTGATGGTCAAATTAGAAACCTATAAGGCCAGATTGGTGGCTAAGGGTTTTAGGCAAAAATAGGAGATTGATTATGATGAAACATTTTCACCTATTGCCATGCTCAAATCTATTCGGATTATGCTTGCTATAGCAGCATACCATGATTATGAAATATGGCAAATGGATGTAAAGACTGCCTTCCTTAATGGTTTCCTTGAGGAGGAGGTCTATATGTCACAGCCAGAGGGATTTGAGTCAAATGAGAAACCAAATCAGGTATGCAAGCTTAAGAGATCCATTTATGGATTAAAGCAAGCATCAAGGAGTTGGAACATCCATTTTGATGAAACAGTAAAAGAGTTTGGTTTTATCAAGAATGTTGATGAACCATGTGTGTACAAGAAAACTAGTGGGAGAACCATAGTCTTCTTGGTTCTGTATGTAGATGACATACTCCTCATTGGGAATGATATCCCAATGTTACAATCAGTCAAATTATGGCTATCAAATAAGTTTTTCATGAAAGATTTGGGAGAAGCATCCTATATACTAGGAATAAAGATCTATAGAGATAGATCTAAGAGGATGCTAGGCTTGTCCCAATCAAGGTACATTGACTTAATACTGAAAAGATTCAGTATGGATGGGAGTAAAAGAGGTTATTTACCCATGAGTCAAGGCATACATCTCTCTAAAAAGATGTCTCCTAAGACACCTGAAGAGAGAAATAGAATGAGTTCTATTCCTTATGCTTCGGCTGTTGGATCAATAATGTATGCCATGTTATGTACAAGGCCTGATGTTGCTTATGCTTTAGGCATTGCAAGTAGATTTCAAGCTGATCCTAGGAGAGGATCATTGGAAAGCTGTGAAAAATATTCTTAAGTACTTGAGAAGGACTAAAGATATTTTTCTAGTATATGGTGGTTCTGATCTTAAATTAGAAGCATATTCTGATTCTAGTTTTCAATCAGACCCAGATGATAGCAAATCCATTTCAGGGTATGTCTTTACTCTGAACGGTGGAGCAGTGAGTTGGAAGAGTACTAAGCAGCCAACTATAGCTGACTCAACCACTGAAGCAGAATACATAGCTGTAAGTGAAGCCGCCAAGGAAGCTGTCTGGATGAAGAAGTTCATCACTGAATTGGGAGTTATTCCTGAAATTGAGAATCCAGTACCACTTTACTGTGATAATACTGGAGCTATAGCTCAAGCAAAGGAACCAAGGTCTCATCATAAATCCAAACACATTCTGAGATGCTTCCATCTCGTTCGAGAAATTATTGAAAGACAAGATGTAGTCATAGAACGAGTGGACACAAAGAACAACATAGCAGACCCATTCACTAAGGCTTTACCACTGCAACTATTTGATCGCCACCTTGATTGTATGGGATTAAAATATAAGGGCGATTGGCTTTAGTGCAAGTGGGAGATTGAAAGGAATATGCCCTCAAGCCAATTTATTTTTGGGATGTTCTTTGTCTTCCAGACTCATGTAATGACATTTTTAATAAATAAAGGCATTTATTTCATCATATGCAGTGTCTTATTATTTATTTAAGATTATGATGAACCCTATAAATTAGGGCTATGATTTTAGGATTATGATGAGATCATACTAGTGAGACCTAAAATCTTAAAATCCTAATTTAAATATTCCTAGTCGATGGGACATTGAGTTAGGGATCAATGTTTTTCGGTAAGACTAGCACATTCTTTGTATGCTCGATTGAGAGGGTGATTGATCTCACAATAACTTGTGTATGACACTAATACAAGAATGTGGGTGCTCATTAGAGAATGAGTTCACTGAATTGATCCAAATTGAGAATATCTAATGGAGTCTTATCTACATGTCAATAGATGGTTCTCATAGTGGAATTTGTGCATGTAATCCTTTGACCTGAAACTACCATAGAATCTTATATATATAAATCCATATTTTGGTTCATACTCATTCATGACTCAGTTATGTATGGGATGATCTGGATATGGTAGATTATATATATGAAGGTTGTGAGTAGGTTAACATGGAATCGATCTCTCCTGGTAAGAGGAAATAGCATCCTACCTTGCTTCAAACAAATGATGATTCAGGAAGACTTTGATCAAAGCATGATGAAAAATTAGAAATGGTTTCTAATGTTTCATTAAATGAATCATCATCATAAGATTGAAAGAGAAATGAATATGATATTGGGGTTGACATATTTCCATACCCAGAGTCATATTCAGGATGCAGGAGATCGAAGGATCTAGTTGCATGGTAATTTTCACTGAAGGATATTTTTGGTATTTTCATCAAAATTTTCACATCTTTCGGAAAGTCATGATACGTTGCTAGACGTCAATCATGTCTTGTGGGTTTGATCAAATTAAAATTTTAATTTGATCATTAAATTAGAAAGTGTTCTAAATTAAGTCAAATTGGGTTGGCTAGTTTTGACCTAAATCGGTTTGGTTGAGTTCTAACCAGATTAGGTCAAATCACACCCAGACTCACTGCTGGTTAGATGTGGAACCCAATGGGTCACACACAAAGAGAATTGATTAAGGGTCTAATTGGATTAGACCATGTTTGCAAGATGAACATGCTAGCACATGTAGCAAACCCTAGCACCTGGATTCGAATTGGATTCGAATCAGCTTTCGATTTGGGCTAATTTAGATCCGATTTGAGCCAAATAGGATTTGGTCTTGAGTTGGATTAACCTAGATTGATTGGGCTTCAGATTGGGTGCCACATACCTACATCCCATGTACCAGAGAGTCTCTCTCTTGTGTGTGGAAAGTCTTTCATGCGCAAAGAACTCTTTGGCGCATGGAATTTGTTGGCGCCTACCTTCTTTGACTTTTTCCATTTTGTTATGTCACGTAAATTTTTATATTGGTATGGACATCAGATATGGGGCACAGAAGAGTCCTTCTATAGATGAAATACTCTTTTTTCTTTTTGCCAGGATGTTTTGTCGCCCAAGACCCCTTGCCGCCAAGACTCCATGCCGCCTACTCCTCCTTGACGTCTCTTGGACCAAGTCAAAGTCTCTTGGGACTTTGACTATTCAAAGTTTATCTCCACGCCTTCTTGCTGAATGGGCATCCCTTTTTAGAGCCATTGGATGGCCTTGTTTCATGATCTAATGGATGAAAAAGGTGGTGCCAAAGATGAAATATTATGACTCTTCATAAAAAAAACTTACATAGAATTAATCCAAGAGTCCTTTTGCTTTAAGGCACCTCTTGGACTAAGTCTATATCTCATTTTTACTGATGAGGCATGAGATTGGCTGATGGGGTGTGAGAATTTGATGAGGAAAGGGTGTGAGATTTTTTGTTGGCACCCCTACGTACATTATAAATAGGGGTGCACACCAAGAGTCCGTGTGTGTGAAAATTATCTTTCTTTCTTACAAGAGTTTTTTTTTTATCCAATTTTCTTTCTTCCTTTCTCTTGTCTAGACCTTGTCATTATAAGGATAAGAAGTCATCTTAAGACTAAGAGATTAGGAAGAAAAATTAAGAAGATAAAAGAAAAAGAAAGATAGATAAGGAGAGGCAAGGAAGGTGACATAAAGGCTAAAGAAGGTTTTGCCCTTCTTAATTAAAGTTCTTATTATTAAAACTCTAATTATATAAATCAGAGGTGCTGATGTCTTGATCAAGTCTCAATGTGGATCAACATTGGAGGGTGAATACGTGGGCACCTGATGAAAACCCTGACAGACTGCTACCAGCGATCAGGGTCAATTTTGGGTTTAGCTATAAGAGGTATGTTCTAATACTTTCTTTTATGTTACAAATGTATGTTATATGATTTAATTTCTAATGAGGTGGTCCTAGGATACGGGTTTGGTTTATATGATTTCATATTTTTACTTTAAAATCCGTGCTTCCTCCCTATACACCAATTCCATCATTTTTAACTTTCTTGAACTTTGTGATACTTTTAAAATTAATGTGGTGTCGGATGATGCTATTAGATTAAGGTTATTTCCTTTCTCTTTACGGGACAAAGCTAAAAGTTGGCTTCATTCTCTTTCTGCAGGTTCTATCACAACTTAGGATGTCCTAGTCCAAAAATTCTTAGCCAAATACTTTCCACCTTCCAAGACTACCAAGATGCGCAACGATATCACTTCTTTTATGCAGATGGACATGGAGACACTATATGAGGCTTGGGAGCATTTCAAGAAACTGCTGAAGAGATGTCTACATCATCAACTACCCATATGGCTTCAGGTACAAACTTTTTATAATGGTTTATCTCCTACTAATCATTTTATGATTGATGCAGTAGCAGGAGGAACCATTAACCGAAAAATGAAGGAAGAAGCCTTTGATCTGATCGATGAGATGACATCAAATAGCTATCAGTGGCAGACAGAACGCATGATGCCAAAAAGACCAGCAGCTGTGCAGGGAGTAGATTACGTGCCAACCTTACTAGCTGAAATTGTAGCCCTTAGAGCCGAAGTCAATAACTTGAAGGAAACAGCTATGCATGTTCAGAGCATCACCTATGACCTGTGTGGAGGAGGACATGATACGAGCAATTGCCAGACAGGTAATCCTTTTGCTAAAGTAACTGATACAGCTAATTATGATGGTAATTTTTTTAGGTTGCAACAAAATAATTTCTACTCCAATACATACAATCAAGGGTGGAGGCAACACCCAAATTTCTCGTAGAGCAATCAAAATGCAGCACAACAGCCACCCCCAGAGTTCCAAGTACCTGAAAGAAGTCCAACATGGAGGAGCTGATGGTTAAATTTATGCAAAACCAAGAAGCAACTATAAAAAATTTGGAAGCCAAACTTAGGCAGGACCAAGTAGTAGCAATTCGAAATTTGAAGATGCAAATAGGTCAAATGGCTAAGATAATCTCTAAGAGACCTTAGAGATCCTTGTCCAGTAACACGGAGACCAATCCAAGGGAGCAAGTTAATGCTATCACCCTAAGAAGTGGTACAAAATTGGAGGAGCCACATCAGAAGAAAGAGACTGAAGAACCAACTACAAATAAGGAACCATCAACTAAAATTTGTCAGTCACCAAAATAACCAGCAGATGGATGGTCTCCAGGTATACAGTTTGCCAATCCAAATGTGAAGCCCTACGTGCCGCCACTACCATTTCCAGAGAGACAAATATAGCATCCAGATAAAAAATTTTCTAACTTTTTCAAAATTTCAAAGAATTTACATACTAATATTCCTTTTGTAGATGCTATTACTCAAATGCCCAGGTATGCCAAGTTTCTCAAAGAAATCCTAACAAATAAGAAAAAGCTAAAGGAGCATGAGAGAATAAATTTGAATGAAGAATGCTCGGCAATACTTCAAAATAAATTACCACAGAAGCTAAAAGATCTAGGAAGTTTTACTATCCCTTGCATTATTGGTGATTGTAGTTTTGATAAAGTTTTATGTGATTTAGGAGTAAGTATTAATCTCATGTCTTTTTCTATTTTCAGGAAGCTGGGTCTAAAAGAATCGAAGCCTACCACCATTACTCTTCAATTAGCTGATAGATCCATCAAATATCCAAGAGGTATAGTAGAGGATGTCTTGGTAAAGGTAAACAAATTTATTTTTCCTATTGATTTTATTTTTCTTAATATGGAAGAAGATTGTGATGCACCTCTTATCTTAGGGAGACCCTTTTTAGCTACTGGAGGAGCTTTAATAGATGTTCAACAAAAAAAATTAATTCTTAGAATCCAAGATGAACACTTTACTTTTAATGTTTTCAAAGATACTAAATATCCTAATGATAATCAAACTTATTTTCTAATCGATATTATTGATAATTCATTATATGAGAATTCTATAGAAAATAGGTTTGAGACTATGAAAGCTAGCAATGTCCAATTGAAAGAGGGCTTGACCAAACATGAAAGTATTCCAATTGAAGTGGCACTGGATTGATTCAACTAAGAACTCAAAGAAAGTCAAGCTGAAGACTATAAATCAGAATTACTAGATAGGTTGTTTCTTTTCTTTTTAGTTTTGATCATTTTTTTTTTCTTTTATTTTTTAGTAATTTATTATTACCCATTTACTGCTTTGGTGTGTATTTTTAATTTTGCAAAAAAATAAAATCAATGAGAGCTCAAGCAAAATTTCAAAGCTTCAAAGAACCAAACTGAACCAAATCAGGTGTATTCCTTCCTATCCTTTATTGCACTCTTTATTTTTCTTTCTCCATTAAGACAATGTAGAATAAGTTAGGGGGTAAAATAAAATTTTTTTAAAAAAAAAATAATTAATCATGTATCAAGAAGAAAATCTTGAGCAAGATAGACTGGATAAGTGATAAAAGATAGAAGTATCTGCTAATGAATGTAACGAGTTAAAGAAGTAAATTAATTGGTCAAACTTTTAGTAGCCTACTTAGGTCATCAAAAGACTATTAGCACTTCTAATTACACATGCACACTAACAAGGCAAAGTAGATATTGATTATAAAGCCAACTGAGGATTCAATTATCACTAAAAATTGATAATTAATATACATTCTAATAAGAAAAACTTAAATTTAAGGAAAGAGCTACCTGCCTAAAAATAAAGTAGAAAAGATAGAGAATATGTAGATTGCCCAAAGCCTAGTAATTGGGTTTCTACATCTAGGTCAAGTGTGAAAATTCACGTAAAATGGTGGAGGAAAGAACAGGATGATTAGCACATAAAAAAAAAAAAGGGTAGTGTAACAGCTACCTTAATTCATGAGTATAAAATTGAGAATGTATAAAAAATTGATCAAAATAGATGATAAGAGAGGATACTTTTGTCCTTTAATTTAATACTAAAATGCTAAAGTTAGTCATCACAAATATCAGTGCTGTAAATCTTTGATGTACTATAAGAAAGCTTTTAATTATATTGACTGCAAAATTTGCTTCTGAAGCTCAATACTTAGTTAGCGGTATTTTTTAAAGTTTTTGACCTTTAGTCCTACATTTTATCTTTTTGATGGATAATCTTATTGAAACATGGTATTAAATAAAACATTGCTAAGAGACTAGCAATGACTAAGTTGGAATGTGTGATAAGTGGTAAAAATATACTAATAAAAGTATTAAATTATAAAATAAATTAATCTATTTTTTAGAAATTAATATTTTTATTAGTTTTATGTAGGAAAAAAGGCTACCAATATAAAGATCTTATTTTTCTAATTCAGATGAGATAAATTTCAAGCAAAATGGACTTCAAATGAGCCCAAAATTGAATTTCAAAGGAGTAAAAAAAAAAAAGAAGCTAGTTCGGTTCAAGCCGGTTCAGAAAAACTGGCTCAGCAGATCACCTGACTTGACCGCACTCAAACCAATCCACTGACGCCATGCTTACGCAGCACTGATGTCAGCATTTTTTGTGGTGCATGATGGACTGTTATGGAGGGCATTTCAGGGATTTCACAAGAAGAAGTGTGCTCCAATTGGCTGAAGGAAGCGGCAGTCCATACAACATCGAGCTTGTGCATGATCTACAGAGGGTAATATGGGAATTCTATCTGATCCAACGGATGCTATTTACTAAATTTTGATCGAACGGCTGGGATTTTTGCACTAATGGACGGCATCTGAAGCAACCAATCGGGATCCAATGGCTGAAGGGGATTCTGGGTTTTAACTAAGGCTTTGAAGGCTCTCAGATGCTGATCCAACAGCCAATAATCCATTTAAAAGTTGATCTAATGGCTGTTGTTTAATCCAAGTAGATCTGGGAGATTAAAAGCGAATTTTGAGTGATTTTCGGTCCATTTGATTGCCATCCAATGGCCAAAATGATCTAGTTTTAATTTGAGTCGTCCAAGGAGTTTTAAACCCAATTCATCCAGAATTTTTGATGGAATTTCAATCAAAAACCAACTCTAGTCTATAAAAAGGCCCTAAGAGAGCCGAGAGAAAGAGCTGGGAATAGTGTAGAAGAGGGGAAATAGGGAATAATAGAGAGCTTTGAGAGAGTTTTGAATAGAGAGTCTTGAGAGAAAGAAGAAAAAGGACTTATTTTTATTTTTCTTCTTCTTTTCTTCTTTCGATAATCAAGACATCGATCAAGGAGCTTCTCTTCTTCTTCATCAAATTTTTCACACCAAGAGCAATGGACAACGAATTTCAGCAATTAAACAGTCTAATTTTTTTATGCTTTTTATTTTATTTGTGATTTTTGAACTTGTTATTATGAACTAAATTTTTTTTTACTAAGGCTAAGGTATAGCCACTCTTTTGATGTAATATTCAGTATGATTTATTTTTAATTTTAAATTTTATTTATGAGGAGTATATAAATCTGATCTTAATGCTTTTAGATTACTGACCATCTTCTAATTGATCTGATGAATATAGATATTACGGACCAAGTATATCTATGTTATTGCTTCTTGATTATATACCTTGTATTATAAATCAAATTAGAATTCATATGTATGCAGGAATTTTAGTGCGCTTTGGATGCAATGTATTTTAATTAGAGGATTTCATAAAATTTAATGCATTAATATTTATTTAAATTACATCTGGATCAAAGGATAATTAATAAATATTGATAGTTTTGCTATGCCTGGACCAAAGGATAGTGAATAAATTAGAAGACTCCACCGTCACATGAAATAAAATTAATCTAATAATCTGAATATTGTATTGACTAAGTTGGTGAACTAATTACCTTAGTAATCCATTACTCTTAAGTTTAAAATTCTAATAATTATACTCTCTCTATTTTCTTAAAATTTTTAATTATTTTTTTTATTTTTTTACTTTTTATTCTCAAAAATTGATCTTCTAAATAAAGCATAGGAAAAAGCTTTTTCAGTACTTATTTTTCAATTCTCTAGGGACGATACTCTACTCATTTACTTTATTACTTGATCGACTAGTGCACTTGCCATAGCTATAGATTAGCATGCATCTCAAAGCTAATCATCAGTCTGTTTATGGTTGAAATATTATAATTAATTTATTAGTTAATAAAAAATATTTTAGAATTTTTATTCATCATAAGTTTACATCTTCTAATGAGCTCCATTATTGTGATGAAGTTCTTAGGACTATTTACTTTCGATAAATAGAAAATTTATCGATTAGTCCTTAAATTTGTTCACGATCAAATGATAGGCTGTTAATTAGGATGATAGCACCTATCGAGCATAGGTCACTATGTGCCATATAGATTGATTGTCCTCTTAACCAAGGTGTGTGAAGATATTGGTATGGCATATAGGTGAAATATATGGATACATCATCATTGAACGTGACCAACTCTAGAGCATTCTGCTATCGAGAATGTCTCTGATGGAATAAAGATATAAGTATTCTTTAGATCTGAGATCACCTCAGTGACTTGTAAGCAACTCACTATGCTTTGGTACCAGACTAACTGAATTTTTAATTTTGCAATAGAAGATATCTGAGCATAGTCAAGTACTTGCAAAGCTGGAGTATGATCAAGATGGAATTAACCACTCCAAGAGTTGGAGAAGAATGTATCACTGTATTTCAATATAGCAAAACCTTAGCTAGGGTAATCCATCAGATGGATTTGATATTTTGAAATACAATGTCGACAACCTGATCAGAGTTGATAGTTGAACTCTGAGGTATCCTATGAGCATTGTGGTCAAGTGGATGAATTATATAGAAACTATCCACATGGGTTCTAAAGATGGTGTCCTACACCTTCGACCTATCCGACCGTCGGATATCCTTGCTAGATGGTCACTTTGATTGATATAAAAATTTATTCCTATGCTACCAACTTAGATTCAGACCTATGAGGTCATATGCATTAGAGCTTACAATCTGATCGGATGGTTGATCAACAATTAAGAATCGTTCTAGGGTTAAATAATCAATATGATTGGTGTTTAACCTAGTGCAAGTATTATAGGAGGATCGATTAGCAATTAGATTGCTAATTGGCTTAATTTGATTAAGCCAATAGATTGAGATTAAGTCTAATTAAATATAATTTAATTAAATTTAGTTTGGGCTTAATTGGATCAAGTTCAATTGATTTATTGGATAAGCCAAGTACAAGGAAGAACTAGTCCTAGTCTAACTAGAACTCGGATTAACCCAATTTTTTAATTTGATTAGAAACTAAATTAAAATTAAATCTAATTTAATCTTATTTAATTAAATTCTTAAATGAGTTAGGGCCTTATTTAATTGGATTGGTTTAATCTTGATTTTATTTGGTTAAAAGATCTTGTTTGACTAAGTTAAAATAGGAGTCCTAATGTGACTAGGACTCCCTATCTTCTTGTGCCACCTTGGTCCCAATGCCCTCCATACCTATTTTTTAGGTATTTTTCATGGAAAATTTTTTTCTTCATAATTTTCATGCCCCCTCTCTCCCTCCATGTCATATTTGGAAGTTAGGTGGAAGACCAAGTCAAAGGAGGAATTTGTTTTGCTTAGGATTCTATGAGATAGAATCCTTGTTGACCAAAACATCTTCCCTTGAGTGCCGCTTCTTTTTTTAATTAATTCTTATCTTATTCTATAAAAATAATCTTCTTTTTTGTGCACCCTCCCTTGCTGGTCCATGCTAAAAATTATGGAGGAGGCACCCAAGAGTTGGGCACCCCAACAACTTTCTATATTTGGATATTCCTAGTCTAAAAATTTGACCTAAATTGAACTCTTCTTTTTTCCTATTTATTGCATGAATTTTGTTTTAATTTTTTTGTAAAATATATAGCTTTAGGATAGGTTTGCGGTGTGCAAAAATCAAAGAAAGAGGGTCCTTGGGCATGGGGGTTCCATAGGCACCAAACTAGGTGTCTAGGTGAGAGAAAAGAGAAGAAGAAGAGGATATTTTTCTAGGGCTATTTTATTTTCAATCTCTCCTTCTTTCTTTTAAGTTTTTTTGAGAGAGTCTCAAATTATCAAACTCTCATCTTTCTTCTCATATTTTGAAGAATCTAAATTTTGAAGAAGGAAGCATCAGATCGACCGTCGAAGAAGGATCAGCACAATACTAGCATGTTTTGCTGGTTTCCTGCATCGGACTTCAGATCAGAGATCGTAGGCTTGTGTGGATGACTCCTAGAGGCTGGATGCGTGTGTGGCTTTTGACTTCATTCTTAAGTTCAGATCAGCAAGTTAGAACGTCTAAACTTGCTTAGGTAATAGATCTGATCTATAAACTTCATACCTACATTTGATGTAGTGTAGATCTAGGTTGATTTGATCAATCTTTTTCTTTCTTATTTAATTTTAATTTTTGATTTAATATCATATCTTAATCATATAATAGATTTGAGATCTAGGTATTTACATGATTATTTAAATAAATTTTAGATTTATTTAAGTCTTTCGCTACAAGATCTTGAAAAAATTTCAAGATCTACCTATGAAACCCTTGATCTGGTTCCTTTATACAGAAAGTGTGATTTGCTAAATTTTTGTTACTCACAACTTGATCCCACTACTTGCCAAGAAAAGTTGCAAACCATCAAATGTAAGTTGTATATGCCTTTTGAGGAATATAAAAAAGACAAATCCTCTAGTGATCCAAGTGCATCAAGTGGTTCCCAGATTCATTCTTCTAGTCTACAATCTACATATACACCCGTTGGAGGAGGGCAAGTTGAGGAAATACAATTAGAAGGCTTGGATGCATTTGATGTAAGTTGAATGTATTTGATATTCATTTTAAAAAATTAAATTGCATTATTATTTTTTTTAGTTATTCTTTTGATTAATAATTCTTTGTTGCCAATATGTTTGAAATGATGTAGGAGTATGTAACATATGTGAGCCAAAACAATTCTACAATTGGAAAGTTACAATTGGATCTTTACTTAGAGGAGCCAAAACTTAAACCTAAATATTTTTCAAAATTGAATGTGCTACAATATTGGAAAGATAATAAACATCAGTTTCCTGATCTATCAAGAATGGCCTGTGATATACTAAGCATACCAATCACTATAGTGGCTAGCGAATCAGCTTTTAGCATTGGTGCTAGTGTTTTAAATAAATATAGATGCTGCCTCCTTGGTGATCATGTGCAAGCTCTCATTTGCACCCGCAATTGGTTACATGGCTTTATTCATGATGGTAATATCTTTTTTTATAATTTAAGATAAGAATTTGAATTTAGTTGGATGCAAAATTGCTTTTTTCTAACTATTTATTGATCTTTGTTATTTGTTACTTGTCGATTGCAGATGAAGATGATGATTCAACTACAAAAGTGGATGCAAATTTGTTAAAACAAGATTGTCAAGATTCTAATGTTATAATTGATGAAGATGAGGATGATTATTGATTAATGAAATGTTGGTGGCAAACATCTTATGGCAAAAGTCTTGAGAATAGGGACTGAATTTCAATAGTTGGACTCACTATTATTTGAACAATATTTATTACTTCTTGGTTTATTTGATTTTGTGAAGTTTAATTAGTTGGTGGTGTTTTTTCTTATGGAAAATGGAGATTATGATATTATTATAAATTTTTTAGAGTTATTTCATGTTTATTTTTGGTGCTTTAAAATTTTATATAGGGATTAATTTTATTTATTTATTTGATTAAGTATTATGTTTGAGAGTTTTTTAATTTATTATAATTTTTTAATATTTATAATTTTTATAATTATTTTATTTTTTTTGGTGAGCTATAAGGGTCGGCCTGTTTAGGCCCTTCACTTATAAGGGCTAGGACTGGGCTGCCTATTTGATGGCCCATTTATCAAAAGAGTTTTTTTGGCCTAGCCCTAATAGACCCAGCCCATAAAGGGCCAGCCCATTTTGATGGCTCTAATTATGCCATACTCCATGAGATAGTCCAAAAATTTTCTACTAAGGTATTCGTCTCCTCGATCTAATCAAAGAACCTTAATAGGGTTTCCGCTTTATTTTTCTACTTCATGTCTGCATTTATTGAACATTTCAAAAGCCTTAGATTTATGTTGCATCAGGTACACATATCCATACTAAAAAAACTCATCAATAAAGATAATGAAGTAGACAAAACCATCTCTAATTGGTACATCGAATGGGCCATAGATATCTATATGTACCAAGGCAAGTAACTCTATGATCCTTTCCTCATGTCCCATAAAGGGTAACTTGATCATTTTGCCTTGAGGGCATGACTCACAAATTGGATATGACTTGAAAGTCAATA
Source organism: Cocos nucifera (assembly GCA_006176705.1). Taxonomy (NCBI): domain Eukaryota; kingdom Viridiplantae; phylum Streptophyta; class Magnoliopsida; order Arecales; family Arecaceae; genus Cocos; species Cocos nucifera. The sequence goes on from QRFJ01000098.1 coordinate 1,224,496, forward strand.
GACCTATTAGTCTAGATTTTTCTAATTTGTTAATCATATCTTCTGCTACATGACCTAGTCTAAGGTGTCATAGATACTTTTCATTTATATTATCTCTAGGTCTTTTTGATCCTATGGCATTCACATTTTGCTCGACATAATTAACAGGTACATCTACATATAACTGATAGAGATCGTTTATTAAGAAACTACTTTTAATTTTATTTCTTTCATAAAGAATGATACAGTGGTTTGTATTGAAACTAATTATATAGCCATCCTATGCTAGACAGAAGATAGAAATCAAATTCCTGCTTGCAGCAGATACATAAAAACAATCTCTAAGAACTAAGATGCTTTCTGATGGTAGTTGTAGAGGGTACATTTTCACAGCCACAACAGTAATTTTTGCTCCATTTTTTATGCACAAGATCATGTCACCATCCCTCAGCCTCTTGCTATTCTCAAGATCTTGCAAAGAAGTACACAAATAAGCACTAGATCTACAGTCAAGCATCCAACTAGATGCAGAAGAAACTATTAGGTTTGTCTCAATGATGAGCATACCTTCAGAAGGTCCTCCTTCCCTCTTATTCTTCAGACTTGCCAGGTAAGCAAGGCAGTTCTGTTTCAAATGGCCATCGGAGTTGCCGTGGAAATACTTTCCTTTCTTCGTAGCCTTTTTCTTCAGCTTTTCCTTCTTCTCCTTCTTCTTTCCCTCCATCTTCTGCTTCTTCGCAAATTTCTTCTTCTTCCCAAAGGACTTTCTCTTGGAAAAAATATGCTCCATAGCAAGAACAAAGCCTCTTGAACTCTTCAAGATTTCTTTAGTAGTCACCAGTAAGTCATCAATTCAACCAGGGTGCACTGGATCTTATTCATATGAAAGTTTACAATAAACTATCCATATGAATCAGTCAAGAACTATAGGATCAAATCAATCTATAGATCCTTGTCTATAGATATGCCGAGCTTCTCAAGCTCCTCTAAGTTCTTGATCATCGACAAGCAATGATCATAGACCGACTGCCTATCATGTATCTATACCTTGAAGAGCCTCTTGAACACTTTATAGCACACTGTGTGACTTTGCTCGCCATACAACTCTTACAGATGAGTTAGCATCTAGCTGGCAGTCTTCATGTCTTTGTATTGGCACTGTAATTCATTAGACATTAAGGCCAACACATAGCACCTGACCTTATTATCGTCATCCAACTACTTCTCATGAGACGCTCTCTGATCGACGGTCAAACAGGTTGGAAGAGAGGAAAGGTCATGGTCCAAGACATAGGTCATCTTTTCGAAACTCCAAATATTTTTTAAGTTTCAGAGTCAATCCTTGAAATTAGGTTTGATCAGATGGTTGGTCTCTAGGATCCTGGCTAAGGGGTTGGATGCAAACATTTTTTTATAAAGAGTCAAAATTTTTAGTTAGACTTATAATTGACTTGACCAATTTATTTTAGAGATATCATTTTAAAAATAAATTTAGACTTTCACTATTTTTTTGGATCCCTATACTTCCTTGGAAAAGATGCAAAAATCTCTACAATCAAAGATTTTTAATGGATGGTGCGGTCCCACCAATTGACTTACCACCTTATCTAATAGTTATTGATGATGAATCAACCAATGAGTGAACAACTCTTGTCTAATATTTCTCTAAATATATTGCACCCAATTCGATCTCTAATTCATGAGCTCACCGTGCCTGAAATATTGCTCCACTCCTTAGTTAAATCAGATCCATAATTTGTACAAACTGGATTCATGATTGAGATCCTCACCATATCTGTAATATTGAGCCCAACTTTTTCTCCAATCTATAGCATCTTATGCCTAATAGCTATGGTTGCATCTTCTCAGTGCAACTGAACTATTATATCTAGACGAGAATAATCAACTCTAGAAAGGGCCTGCATAACTACAATGGTGGAAGATCACATGACCTAATATTTTCTTAAGAAGATTTTAATTTAGGTCTCTTTAATCCTAACTAGTCATAATGTTTATAACTAACCTAGTGGCATGGGTTAGCTTGAATCGTTGGCAACCACAATACAGAACTTGATCGACCCAATTAGCCAGGTAAGTGAGATCGATAAAAGGGATATGCCATTAACTCGACCTTAGACAAATCATGGACGAGTAGCTCTCAATTAAAAACCATCGATCGTATCTGCCAAACTTATCTTAGACACCAATTTGTCGAATCAAAACTGATTGGGTTAGCCTATAATTCAGGCTTGAACCATAGAACTAGATTAGGTCTTGAAGTGATCGATCACACATGGCTATAAATCAATCTTGACCATACTTACAACTATTGGGCTGATCAATTAAGCACTCTTTCTCCCTAGTCTTCATGCATGCCCCCCCCCCCCCCCCTCTCTCTCTCTATCATATGGTAATTGGGTGGAGGACCAAGTCAAAGAAGGAGTTTGTTTTGATTTTAGATTCTAGGAGATAGAATCCTAACAAACTTAAATTCTTCCCAATAGGTGCTGCCCCCTCTCCCTATTATTTTTTCTCTTATTCCATGTGAGAAAGGCCCTTTTTTGTGTGCCCCTTCTTGTAGGTACATGCCAAAAATATTGGAGGGGGCGCCCAACTTGTTTGACCTTTCCTTGTCTAGTATTTGACCTAGACAAGGACTCTTCTTTTCATATATATTTTGGATGAATTTTAGCTTATTTTTATGGAACACAAATCTTTAGGAGAGTTTTGGGGTGTGAAAAAATCAGAGGGAGAGGGTCCTTGGGCATTAGGGTTCCATAGACACTAAACTAGGTGTCTAGGTGAGAAAAAAGATAAGAAGAAGAGGATCTTCTTCTAGGGCTATTTTGATTTTCTCTTCTCCTTCTCCTTTTGAAATTTTTTTTGAGGGAGTCTCAGATCTAAAATCTCTCCTCTTTCTTTTGATATTTTGGAGAGTCCAAGTCTCGAAGAAAGAAGCATCGAATCGATCATTGAAGAGAGATCAGCATAGTACTAGCATACTATGCTGATTTCCTACATTAGGATCTTAGATCGTGTTCGTGGGCTCATGCGAACGACTCCTAAAAGTTGGATGCATGTGTGGCTCATAACTTCATCCTCAAGATTAGATCAATAAGTTAGAACATCTAACTTGCTCAGGTATCAGATCTAATTTGTTATTCTATAGCTACATTAGATGTAGTATTGTAGCATGTTGATGAGATCAACATGTTAATCTTTTCTTTATATTTTTAATTTTTGATTTAATATCATATCTTGATCATATAATAAATTTTAGATCTAAAATATTTTTATATTTATTTAAATAAATATTTAATTTATTTAAGTCTTTCGTTGTATGATCTTGAAAAAGTTTCAAGATCTATCCATGAAACCCTAGATTTGGTTCCTTCAATTAGTATCAGAGCTTAGGTTCTTATTACATGATTTTTTTGAGCATATTTAGATTATTTATTAGATAAGATCTAATTTATAATCTAATTATTAAATTTAAAATTAAAAATTTAGATTTTATGAACTACTATAAGATTGTCCAGTTGTAAGATTTATCCTTTACAATGAAAAGATTATCCTAGTTTATGATAATCTACTCCTAATCATAAATTTATTATATTTGATCTAATTTTATTTATGATTTAATAGATTTAAAATAGTTTTAGATCTAAAATAAAAGTTTTAGATTGCATGGACTGATCTTATAAGGTTGTCCTGCTATAAAGTTTATCCCTTACAGTGAAAAGATTGTCCTAGTACGTGCTGATCTAAAATATTGATCATAAAATTTTAGATTAGATCTAAAAGATTTTATGATCTAATAAAAATATTTTAATTTAATTTTAATCATAATAAATATGTTAGATTTGCTCTAAGTTGATTTATAATTGATTGGTGTTGAAACTATTTTAATTACATGAACCTGTTTAGATTAGATCTAAAGTAGATTCATGTTTATGTTACTTACATTTTAATTATGAATCAAACATGCAACTTGATTGGTAAAACAATGTTATAAAAATATTTTATAAATATAAAAATCATTTTCAAAAAGTCGAACCCAACCCTCAGTCCAAAACTTAATTAAGAATTAAGAAGTTATTTGATTAGGATTTATGATTATAAATTGAAGATAGATCCTAAGACATGAATCATAACATATTGGGTTAAATAGATTAATGAAGATTAGATCCATTAATTGGGTTAGACCTAGGGTTAGATTAAATAATAGACTTAATTAGAGAATTAACTAAATCTAATCAATTGTTATCTTAGATTAGGTCGAGGATTCTTTAGATCAATTATAATAGTTATAGTTGGTCAAGTCCATATCTTTAACCAAACTCAAGATGGACTTGATTCTTGGCTATGCAGTTTAGTATGAACTGTTAAATTAATCTAATTAAAATTAATTAAATCAGTTGGTATCTAAGATAAACCAGATCGGTGGTCTTTAATTGACAGCCCGCTTACCTAGCCATTTTTTATGGTGTCTAAGGCAAGCTTTGGCAGAACCTCCTATTGATCGAACTTACCTGGTCTCTTAATGAGATTATATTTTGATCAGATCACTTGATAATTCTAGTTAACCCATGTCAACTAGGTAAATCAGGATGACTGATTTAGGTGCTCCTAGACCAACCTATTAATGATCTCCCTTAATCTAACTTGGTGAAGCCAATGGGAGGATCATAATAAGCTCGTTCATCTGACCTTCTTCCTCTAAATCAAATTAATTAAATTTTCTAAAATTATTAGATCCATAAAATAAAATAGTTATGGTGATAACTAGATCATAGCCTCCCATTAAGTAAATAATAATGGGTCCATTAGTTGGATAATCATTGGAGGCCCATAGGCCTGATGCTTATCTGCTAATAAAATTATTATTCATAATATGATTTCTTGGATGCGTCTTTCTAAATGATGATTAGGTTGACTAACCATAGTTGGGCTTAATCATTCATTAGTTAGATGGACCAAGTATGATCATGTTAATAGTTGGACCTAACCAGGACTTTCAGTAGAGGCCCTAGCCTACTGAAAAAATACTTGAGGCAAAATTAAATTACTAAAAATTATTTAAAAAAATAATTGATTGTGAACCTATCCTTAAATGTACATAAGTTGATTAACCATAGTTGAGTTTGTGTGCAGTCTATGTGGATTCTAGTACCCACTAAGAAATTAGGATAATTTTTTGAATTGGAGGTAGAGGCTATCAGTCCGAATAAAATAGTGGAAAAACCTTTTGATTAAAATTTAAATCTTTAGATTTAATGAATTAATTACTAATTAAGCTTTTGGTTTTTCTTTGTGCAGTTAAATCCAAACCATAGTTGCTCCATTCACTGTTAGACAGTGATTAACTTATGGATCCCAACTTTGATAATAAGTATCGAAAGTTGAATGTTGTTCAACAGTACGAAGTGGTTCGTGCTGGAGCTTTTATGCCCAATTTAAACATAAAATCCAAGAATAATCTAGATTAGGCAAAATGCTTCCACTGTAAGAAGCAAGGGTATTGAAAGAGGAATTATCCTCAGTATCGTGATTTTCATGACCCCAACAGGCTGAATAAGAGAGATAAGTAAGTAGTTGCTGATCAAGAATGTTATATGATAACATCTTATAATTTCTCTATTTATGATATTTCTACTTGGATATTGGATATTGAAAGTTCAGTTCATATTTACAATACGTTGTAAGGACTTCAACTTAGTAAAAAATTTTAAAATAATGAGCGATTCCAAAATGTTGGAGATGGAAGGTCTGTTCTAGTTCTAATTATGAAAATAGTTCAACTCATTTTCAATACTAATATCATTTTTTTAAATGAATATCATTATTGTCCTTTCTTTGTGATGAATATAATCTCTGTTGGCCTTTTGGCTAAAGATGGTTATCATTTATCAATAAAAGAATATTATTGTGATATTATTATGAATAACGTTATAATAATACAAAGATAATGGAGAAATAGTATTTACATTTTATCACAGTCTATGAGTGTAATGTATACTTCTAGAAAACATCCTAGATTAGATAATGTCTCCGATATCTACCTATGGCACTGTAAGCTAGGTCACATAAATAAGAATAGGATAAACATGTTGACTTAAGAGAAAATTTTTGAAGTCAGTGATTATAAATCACTTCCAACCTATGAATCTTGCCTTTTTAGTAAAATGACCAAGTTATCTTTTACTGAAAAAGGTGAGAGAGCTATTAAGCTCTTAGGTCTAGTACATACTGATGTATGTGGACTAATGAGCACTGATGCTAGAGGTGAATATTTTTACCTCATCACTTTCATAGATGATCTATCCAGGTATGGATATATTTATATGATGAAACATAAGTCAGATTTATTTAAAATATTTAAAAGATTTCGAAGTGAAGTAGAAAAATAAACTAGAAAGAGTATTAAAACTCTTCGATCGAATCGAGAAGGTGAATATCTATCCAGTGAGTTCTTGACATATCTAGGAGAGAATAAGATTCTCTTATAATGGATTCTTCCTGACACACCATAACATAATGGTGTATCAAAAAGGAGAAATCAAATCTTGTTAGATATGGTTCAATCCATGATAGAGTTTGCTAATCTGCCTATTTCATTTTGAGATTATGCTCTTGAGACTGCATGTTATATATTGAATAATGTACCGAGTAAATCTATCGTAAAGACTTCATATGAGATATGGACTGGGCATAGGCCTACACTCTCTTACCTACGAATTTGGGGTTATTTGACCTATGTCAAATATTTGCATACAGATAAGCTTGGACCCTAGTTTGATAAGTGTGTGTTTACAAGGTATCCCAAAGAAAGTAAGGGTTACTATTTCTACCATGTTGAAGAACAAAAGATGTTCATCATTCTTAAGACAATCTTTTTAGAAAAAAATTTCTTGGTGAAGGAACTGTTGCCTTTAAGGTTGAATTTGATGCAGTTCAATAGATAGAAAAATCGACACCTATAGCTGAACCTGAATTAGATTTGATTAAATCAGATTCAAAATTCAATGTACCTACACCATTAAGGCGATCTAGTAGAGTACTGCATCATTCAGATAGATACTATAATTTCTTGATCCAAGACAATGATCCCATCAAACTTGATCAGAACAATAAGGTTCCGATCACCTATATGGATGCTATGCAGAGACCTAATTCTGAGAAATGGCTTGAGACCATGAAATTCAAAATGGAGTCCATGAAGATTAATGATGTATGGACATTGGTTGACCCATCCGATAGGGTTAAATCTATTGGATGTAAATGGATCTTCAAAAGAAAAAAGGATGCAAATAAAAAGGTGGAGACCTATAAAGCCCATCTAATTGTCAAGAGATATCGTCAACGTTATGGTATTGACTATGACGAGATATTTTCTCCTATAGCAATGCTTAAATCTATTCGGATTATGTTTGCGATTGCTGCCTATTTGGACTATGAGATCTGACAAATGGATGTGAAGACAGCTTTTCTAAATGGATATATATGATACAATCTGAGGGGTTCACATCCATAGATGAGTTCAAGGTATGCAAGCTTCATCAGAGATCCATTTATAGATTGAAGCAGGCATCTCGAAGTTGGAACATATATTTTGATAAGGTGATCAAAATATATGGCTTCGTTAAGAATGGAGAAGAGTCCTGCATTTATAAATGGGCAAATGGTTCAGCAGTGGTATTTCTTATCTTATACGTGGATGGTATTCTCTTAATCAAGAATGACATCCCCGTACTGTAAGAAATAAAAGTCTGATTGTCATCACAGTTCTCCATGAAGGACTTAGGAGAAGTATCCTACATCCTAAAGATGAAGATCTATAGGGATAGATTTAAAAGGATGCTTGAATTATCCCAATCCATGTACATAGATACTGTACTGAAGAGGTTCAGCATGGAGAATTTCAAAAAGAGCTATCTCCCGATAGGCCATAAAATTTTTTGCTCTAAGAAGGACTGTCCGACAACTTTTGAAGAGAGAGAGTGTATGAGTAGAGTTTCATATACTTCGATAGTGAGATCTATCATGTACGCCATGACATGTACGAGACCAGATATAGTATACTCACTAGGAGTAGTGAGTTGATACCAGTCTGAATCTAGAGAAAATCACTAAAAAGTGGTTAAAATTATCTTTAAATATTTAAAAATTACTAAGAACCAATGGTTAGTTTATGGCAAGTCAGATCTGAAACTTGTAGGATTTACCGACTCTAGCTTTCAATCTGATCATGATGATAGCAAAAGCGTGTCGGGATATATTGTTACTCTAAATGGTGGAGCTAACTACTAGAAGAGTTTCAAGCAGAATATTATGGCAGACTCTATTTGTGAAGTAGAGACATCGCAGCATCAGATGTCGTAAAGAAAGCTATGTGGCTAAGAAAGTTTATCACCGAGCTCAGAGTAGCACACCTCCTTGATGGTCCGGTCCTGCTCTACTGTGACAGCACTGGTGTCATTGCTCAGACGAAAGAATCGAAGGCACACCAACGAATAAAGTATATTCTATGCCGCTTTCACCTGATTTGGGAGATCATGGATAGAGATGACATCAACCTTCAAAAGATCGATGGAAAGAAGAATCTGGTTGACCCCTTCACTAAAGTTTCGGCGATAAAGAAGTTTGACAATCACAAGTCGAAGATGGGTATTAGATACTATGTCGAGTGGCTTTAGGATAAGTGGGAGTTGTTAAAAAATGTATTTCAAAATCAATCATCAACCTATTGATGGTTGAGCTATATTGTATCTATAATTGATTTATTAATAAAATATATTTTTAATATTTTTCATCATATATTTTTAATAAAATATATTTTTAATATTTTTCATCATAAAGTATTCATCTTCTAAGAAACTCCATTATTGTGATGAAGTTCTTAGGATTATTTAGCTCCGATAAAGAGAGAATTTATCGATTAGTTCTTAAATTTATTCATGACCAAATGATAGGCTATTAATTAGGATGACAGCATCTATCGAGCATAGATTGCTGTATGTCATATGGGTTGGTTGTCCTCTTAATTAAGGAGTGTGAAGACACTGATATGGTATACAGGTGAGATGTATGGGTACATCATCATTGAACGTGATCAACTTCAGAGCATTCTGCTATTGAGAATGTCTCTGATGGGATATAGGTATAAATATCCCTTGGGTGTTGGGGTTCCATAGACACCAAACTAGGTGTCTAGGTGAGAGAAAAGAGAAAAAGAAGAGAGTCTTCTTCTATGACTATTTTGATTCTCTTCTTCTCCTCTTTTTGAGATTTTTTTAAAAGAGTCTCAGATCTTAAATCTTTCCTCTTTCTTCTAATATTTTAGAGAGTCTAAGTCTCAAAGAAGAAAGCATCGAATCGATCATCGAAGAGAGATCAGCACAGTACTAGCATATTATGCTGATTTCCTGCATTAGAATCTCAGATCGTATTCATGAGCTCGTGTGGATGACTCCTAAAGGACGGACACGTGTGCAGCTCGTGACTTCATCATCAAGTTTGGATCAGCAAGTTAGAATGTCTAACTTGCTCAGGTATCAGATCTAATCTATTATTCTATAGCTACATTAGATGTAGTATTGTAGCATGTTGATGAGATCAATATGTTAATCTTTTCTTTATGTTTTTAATTTTTGATTTAATATCATATCTTGATCATGTAATAAATCTTAGATCTAGGATATTTTTATATTTATTTAAATAAATATTTAATTTATTTAAGTCTTCTACTACATGATCTTAAAAAAATTTCAAGATCTATCTATAAAATCCTAGATCTGGTTCCTTCATGCCTGCCTCATGGAGATAAGCTTGAGGTCGATCTACATATATTTTATTATATTTGTTTATAATTTTTTTCTTCTTTCTTTTCTCATGTGATATCAATATCCTCTTTTCGATCATTATTGTGATCTTGGGCAGGTGATCCATATTTTGCAATTAAGGAATCTACCCCAACAAAAAGCTATCGAAAGTCCATGATATAATTTGGCATGCTAGCTGAGTCAACCTAGTGGAGATCTAAGCTAACCCAATCTCAGTGAGGACAAAAGATAGAAAGCCATATTTTAGAAGCTAGGAGACTTAATCGATCCAAAATTTAAGTGAGCCAATCAAGATGGGAACTTAGTCGATTCAGTCACAAAGTTAGTCGACCCAGTCTCAGAAGATAAAAATTCAATTTTTCGACCACCTGATACTGAGTCAACCCAGAATGTTTGTTAGTCAATCTAGTGAGGAACTAAGCCGACTTAAAGAAGATTGAGTTGACCCAATGACTATAATAGTTAGTTTTTCAAAACTTCAGCTTTTTGACTAAAATATCTTTGAATGGCTAGTTTTTCTTCTCCAATGGCTAGAATATTAAATACAACTATTTTAGATGACTTAAAGTGATGAAAAACCTCAAGAATATAAAAAGAAATCCTTTGGAGCATTAAAGAAAACCTTTGGAGCCTACATTGAAGAGCATGCATGTAATTTTCAATGCATTCAAGTTTGTGAGCAAAATAGTGAAAGGAAGGAGTGATTTTCAGATATTCTCTAATCCTTCATCATCCTTAAACTAAGAAAAATCAAGCCATTAGCATTGAAGATCACCATCTACCTCTCTCAAGCATTCAAGAAGAAGAAATCAAGCCTACAAGCAAAGGAACTCTAATTTTCTTCTCTTGGACTTTATAGTATTTGTATTAATTATGCTTTTATATTTTTCTTTTAAGTTTCTTGGGATGAAAAACTTGAGTAGGTCCAAGCCTAGAATTGAATGATTGTAGTGGTTTGATTGGTGAGCTAAGGTTAAAACCAATCGAGATTGATTGTTAGCCCAAAAAATAATTGTATGGTTGTGGTTGATGAGCTAAGGTTAAAACCAACTAGGTTGGATGGTGAATCCAAAGAAAATAATCAAACCATAATAAAGCTTAGTGATTATAGTTAAATTTTCAAATGGTTTATTTAGGAAGTGAACGTAGGTGCTGAGTTTGGTACTGAACTACTATAAAATTAAATGGTTTGGTGCTGCAATTATGTGCTTATTTCTTTACTTTTCTCATTCACTACACATCTTATAATTTATCTCATTAAGTACTTGGCAGATAAATCTACACTATTGTCATTTAAATTTTTAAATACTCAATTTATCCTTTCTCTTGGGTAGCCATTCTTGGGCAACAAAATCCACGAAGATAGTGCTACGGCATGAAGGCGGTGCTGCGCAGTAGGAGACGGTGCTGCATGACAGGAGAAGAAGGGGGGTAGGGAGGAAAGAGGAAGGCAAGGGGAAGAAGGGGGAGGTGGCGTAGGCTCAGGGAGGCGGTCGGGAGAAGGCAGGCCGAGGGCTCGAGGAGGCCTAGGGCCTTAGGGAGGTGGCCAGGGGAAGGTTGATTGGGGGCTTGGGGAGGCAGGTTGGGGGCTCGGTGATTGAGGTGGTAGCCAATAGCTCAAAAAAGATGGATCTAGTGGTGGGGAAAAGAGGAGGATCGGAGGTGGGTCGAGGGCTCGGGGAGGTGGCTAGGGGCTTACGACTAGGGGCTCGAGGAGGTGGGAGGCAGCTAGAGGCTTATAGAGGCAGCCAGGGGCTCATGGAAGCAGAATTCGATGGTCGGGGGCTTGGAGAAGTGGGATTTAGTAGCGGGAGGCTCGGAAAAGAAGGATTCGGCAACTAGGGAAAGAGGGAGACTAGAGGTAGGGGAAAGAAAATTAAAAGTAAGGAACCAATGGGGGGGGCTTTTAAAGTTAGTATTAGTGATGGCTATATTTCCATCACTATAGCCATCGCTAATAACTATAGTGATGACTTTGTCATCGCTACTGCCATCGATAATATTTTTATTGATGAAGTACAAAATTCATCATCAAATTCTGTTAGTAAAAAATATTATTAGAGATGGCAAAAATGCCGTTAGTAATGCCGTTGCTAATACCTACTATTAGTGATGACAAAAATGCCATCACTAATGGCCGTTGCTAATATCTTAATTTCTTATAGTGACCACCCTCAAAGCAAGCTACATAGGATGATCCATGAGTCATGTTGTCAAGCCAACCAATGTCTGGCACATGGCGAGTCCCAACAAACCTGGCAATAATCTTCAAATCTCTTTTTATCAAATCATTACTCTACAGTGTCTCAAGCTCTCATCCCTCATAACTGCGACATGGATTACAAAGTAGTGCATTAATAAGGCTTCAAGATTTTCTCCACTAAATATCATGAAATAAATGTCTCGAGGAGAAGATTGGATCATTGATTGAAGATTAGTTTGAAAATTGGCTACTTCCTTTATCCGAAGTAGAGAGACCACTTCAGACTCAAAAGTGGGAGACAAGTATTGTAGAGATAATCCACTACATGGACAACACTCCCTTCTCCTCGATGCACTGCCAAGCACTCACTGCTCAGCAAGGCTACCTTGAACACTTGGGAGAAATAAGAAATCGAGGTAAACCAATTTCTTATCATCGACTTCTTCCTGACCTTCAGCTCGAGCATCAACTGACCCTGTGGGTGGAACCTCATCTATGATCAGACCTCGTAGAGGATAAGAAATGAGGCCTCCATGAATTGATGATGTCCTGGGATCCCGAGCATGAGTATTAGCATGAGGTCTTGGATCCATGTCAACCTTAGATTGCCAACTCATTTACCCATGTGGGCAAAACTCATAATTATTTAACAATTTTGATTCCCAAAGTAGTGAGAAGATTCTCTATCCTAACAAACTGTCAAAATATGGCCTAATGACCTAAAGGATCAGACCTAACAGCCTATTAATTATGGTTAACGATCTGCGGCTTCATCTCAATATAAGTACTAAGGGAACCCTCGGGTAGGGCCAATTTTGGAGGAAAAAATTATATCTATCTCTCTCTCACCAGTCTCCCCCATTTTTTTATTATTTTCAAGCTTCGGCTAACTTAAGCATTAGAGGATCCTCCGTCAGAGAATCTCCGATGAATATGGGCTTCTCTTATTAGTTTCATTTTGGCACTTTAGCTCTCGATTGGCATCCAACCTTAGCCGCATCCACTTTGTATCGAAGAATTGGAGCAATAGATTGGCCTGATTATAGTCTTGAGATTCATCTATATGTTGTCTTCCCATTTGTTACATTATTTGTGTGTTACGTTAGCACAATTCTAATTCAAGGAGATAACAGTTCATTATTTCATCAAGGATGCGGATAATGATCAACTATGAAAATTTTTGCATGAATTATGTATATTCCTTGGATATGAACTAGATCTGATCTAAATCTAAATTTTTTAGATTGGGATTAGGTTATACATGGATTTGACCAACCTAAATGATCCTTTGGGGCAAAATTTCTAATTGTGGATCAAACCCTATCTGACCCAATCTTCTTTTGGGTTAAGTCTAGGTCCAACATTAGGATCTGATTGAAGAAAAAGGCCGGATCAAGATCACTTATGACTCAATCCAATCTGACCTATTTGCACCCCTAGTTTGAGACAGAAGGACAAGAGTGCAAAGTTTGTAGTAGGGTTGAAACCGGATCTATAACACCCCACCTCATCTACTAGAAAAGGATACAGTGAGCTGAATTTAATTAGCACTTTGCACTGCGGTTCACAAAGTACTATTAAACTCAGTTCATCTACTAATAACCTGCCCTAAAATAACTCAATTAATACTTCCACCAATCAACACAAGCCTTTCAAATGATTTCTATATTTTTCAAATTTAGCATAAGATGCTATTCATTATACCAAGCATTGTTTATACAAAACAAGCACAACATAAATAACATTCTTTTTGTTAAACATCTTCAACACATAATACAAGCCAGGTTGTTTCTCTCTTTTCCATTTTAATTTATACAACCCATACTAATATATATAACCACCCCAAAAGACCCATTTCTCGAAAAGAAGCTAACATAGCCAACCTTCTTTAGTGTAAGTGCTGGTGAAGATGTGAATAATGTAAGTGCTATGCTGAGCTATGATCCTCTATATCTATAGAGAAAAAAAAGAAATATATAATGAGACTTATGTCTAAATGAGTAAATAAACTAGCTAAGAATCGAAAAAAATAGGAAACTAATTAGTTTGAAATCTATGTCTCACATATACATCAATTGCTAATAACATATTCGAGAAAGCTTTTGCTTGTTGAACAAAAATAAAATCAAGTAACCAATCAATCAAAACAAAGTTGTTAAATACCATCGATTACACCTTAGCGCACCCTACTAAGGCCAGTCAATATGGCTTGATACTGCTAAGCCCCACGTGGGCAAAGTTTGCTATAGAGCTACCAGCTGAATACTGCTATCTCATATACTAATATTATTATTTACCTTACAGGTTGATCTTATGGGTAACTTATTGAAAACAAATTTAATAAAATTCTTTTGGCTCAAAACATGCTTTGCTATTTCAACATAAACATATATATATATATATATATATAAGCTTGTCAAACATGATAACCATTTCCTATTTCCAAACTTGTAACCGTAAAATCAACATAGTTCAAAAGGAGTATAATTTTTTTCTAGGCATATCCCATTCATAGCAAGTTTAATAAGGAAAATACCATAGTTAGATAGAAATCCACTCACCTTAAAATGATTACTCGATTATTCTAGAGCTTGATTCATCCAAAGCACTTCTTGAGCCCTTTTCTTCTCGTACAAAGTTGGTGAATACTATTTAATACAAAGCCATATGATGTATGAATATAATTGTGCATGCTTTGCTTTTATATACTTGTTCTATAATCATTTTGACTTTTGCTTTGGTTCTACTTTACTTGTCTTAGCTTAGATTTAACTAAATCTTAACATATACTTAACAAAATTCCAATATTTCCACTATTTTTTTTTTCACAATCTATTTTAAATTCAATCAAACATAAATCCAACTTATTTGCTGAAATATATCAAAAAGTTTCTGAAAATGAGACGAGCAGCAACTATTCTTCTTCCTATTCAAATTTTCACTTTATAATTCAATTTACTAAAATATTAAGACCGTAAAAGATCAACTTAAGATTTAGTTTGAATTCAATTTAAGAATTAAAATTCTTACCTCAAATGACTTATGCTCTGCTGTCTTCAAAATCAATCTTCTTTCTTTCTTATTATTAACAACTTCTCCTTCCTCAAATCAATTCCTCACTAAATCATTTTTTGCCGAGTTGAATTCTCCTTAATATTTTATTAAGAATAAGAAATCATCACTTCCTGTGTTCTTTCTTCTCTGACTTTTCTATTTTTACTGGAGAACTAAAATAATAATAAAGAGGAACTAGTGGTTAAGGTTTGAAAATAAATATTATATTTTAAGGAGATACTTTGCTAGGTGTCTATCCCTTAAAAAGCCAGCAAAAGCTTGTTTCCCTGCTATTTTTTTATATTAAAAAGTTGCCAAGCAAACCCTTTTCAAACTATTTTTAAATTTTTACTTGAAAGCTCTCGATTGAAACCTACTCTCAGATTTTTCTATAATTAGGATCATCATTATTGAAAAAAGAGTCAACACCTCCAGCACCACAAGTCGACCACAAGATCAGCCCCTCTCGTACAGGTCGTCCTCTTGGTCGATCCCAATAAAAATGAGTTGACACTTTTTAAAAATTAGTTGACCACAAAACCTATCAGCATGGTGCTTCCCGAAACTATTTTCTCTATTTTTCTAAGATGGAGCCGACACCCCCTAAGATGGAGTCGATTTTTTATCTGGATTTAGAAATTTATCTTTACTTATGAACACATTTCACTAGATTTATTTTTCTAATAAAATTATCTCACTTACTTAAATATGCTATCTTAAATATCCTTCAAAATATCACTTGCTATAAACCCAATAATTATCAAAATTTAATTTTAATACCACTATCATTAATCTCATTCCTCAGTTACTTTTCACTCTTAACTTAACAACCAATGCCATACTTCTTTACAAATATCTAATTAATATTCAAATATTTAGGTGCTCTATAAACAAAATATTGTGCCATGCATAAATGCAAGCATGCAAGTAAAATTTTTCTTTAACAACTACTAAGTGAATCCAGGATTTTATAGGATCGGATACAGATCAGATACCGACATATTCATATTCAAATTTATTTTATTTGATGAATATAAATATAGATACAGATATTATTCGAATGCAAAAATTTATATCTATATTTATTTTAAATAAATATAAATATAATTTAAATATAAAAAATATAAATATAATTATAAATATAAATTAATAAATTAAATTTTATAACTATATAATTAAAAATATTGTTAAATAGATGATAAATTAAATTAATAGAATATTTATATAGTCATATATTTTTTTAAAAAATTAATAAGTGATATAAAAAATTATATAAAATTATTGATAGATTTGAATATTTAAATATGGATCGAATAGATGTGGATATAAATATTAATAAGATCTTTAAATTTTTAAAAATTATATAAAGTTGCAGGTAGATTTTGATTGAGATGCAAAAATGAATCATCGCCGTGTCTGCTTGATACGTAAAATCGCCGTCTGTGGGATTCGAACCCACCATGCGCTCTACCCACTGAGCTAAGACGGCGAAGTCGTTAAGCTTCTCTGCTAAATATAGAAATTAACAGCCCAAACAACATTGTTAATACGCTTCGCGAGTCCGATTTCCTGGCACCGTTCCCCTAATCCCCGGAGATCCCACATAACATCGAACCAGAACTAAAAGTAGGACGAGAAGAAGGAGATAGAGAGAGAATAGGAGATGCTGAGGGTCGCGGGAAGAAGGCTGGCTTCTCTCTCATGGAGGCCGAGTCCCTCCGCCACTGTTGTCTCCAGGAACCTCATCAACGGAGCCGGACATTCGTCGACCGATGACTCCAGATCGATCTCTCCCGCTCGATTCGCCCTCGAATCGGGCCTCCCCGGCACGACCAGAGGTTAGAGATGCTCCTGATTTTGTTTCTTTCCACTCGATTTAGTTTCTTGTGCTTGAATGATCTAAGAGCTACCTGTCCTATAATACCATGATTTCATGCCGAGCTGATTGGGTTTAGTTAATTATTTGGAGACGGATTTGTGCCTTCCAGCTTTTCCTGTCCAAGGATAGGCGGTTTATTTAATTTTTGCATCAAAATCATCTATCTAATCTCCAAATTAGACCCTTTTGCTGCTTTTCTTAACGTATGCAGCCTTTGTGCAATTTATGGAGAATATTTGCAGTTTAATGCAGATTAGCATATTAAATATGATTTTTCTCCTTAATTTAGGCATCTTTTAAACACGATTTTTCGGAATTTATTGATCTTTTCATGTTATTGAAAGGTTCATCCTACATATGGCTTGGTGGATCGGTTAATAGAAGTTGTTGTACTGCGGGAAAGTCTTTTGGTTTATCTGTCTAAAGCACCAGATGTAATTGTGTCTCAGAGTTTCATCTAGAGCATAAGCTGTGAAAATAGTAGCTTTTCACAGCTGAAAAGGACATGTCTGTTAGTTAAAATGATTTTTAATTTTGGGCATCTTGCTAGATTTAATGCATGTTTGGAAGTGTGTTTGCGCTCGCCAAAATTGGTTTTTGGTCCAAAAGCAGATTTTTGAGTGTTTGGTTACAACACAAAAGTAATTTTGGACTGCATTGAAGAGCCTCCAAAATGTGGTTTATTTTAAGCTGGCCCTCTCCCACTTCCTATGGATGCAGCCCACCAAGCTAAATATTGCATTTGCGGGAATTTAGTTTTTGGAAAATTGTGCAGGCCCTCGATACCCCTCTCATGTCGACTTCCTTCCCGACTCCTGAAAGTATTAGGACTCTCCCCTTCTTGTGAAGATTATCAATCTCTGAAGACTAGAAGGCAAGGAACGGTCAACTCTCCTCCTCTCTCTTGACCGGAAACCCTAACCATAATCTCCTTGAAGAACTCGATGGTCTGCGTTCTCTGTTTCTCTGCGAAGGATTCACTAACAAGGAAAGAGGGAGGGCACTGTCAGGGAACAGGGATCATGGTGGTGGTGGAGCCATAGATCACATCATTCCTATTCTACAAGGGACTCAAACCCCATATCCTCTCCAGTGATACCTTGAGGGATCCTTCTGGTACATTATTGGTTCTGTTTATGATGCTTTGTTTTCTCTGCAGACCTGAGGGAAAAAAGTCATGAATTTGATGCATTTAAACTTCCGTTGTATTGAAGTTAAATCATTGACAATAATCATCACGTTCAAACATCTAGACCTGAAAACTGCTTCATGGCCTCCTTTGTCGACCGACTAGCATCCAATGTCTCCCTCAAATGCTCATTTTCTTCTCACATTCTTCGTTCAGCATTTGTATTCAACAGGAATGCATGTGGACCATCCTTTTTTGGCTCCAATTTAATAACCTTCTCTGCTGACCTCTGTTCCCAATTCTATCTCCCCATGGATCCCACGAGATCCAAGAAGAGCTTCCCATGCTAATGGATCCTTTTCTATACCCATCTCCCCTATGAACCTCTCAGCTTCTTTAGAACTCCCTGAATGACCCAATGTATCAACAACAAAAACACAATGTTTCCTCTTTGGCTTAATTCCATAATTGTTCACATAGAATTGAAAATTCTAAGCTCATCATCCACATGACCTCTAGCCTACATGCAGATAGGCATGCAAGAAAAGTTACAGCATCCACCTTAAACCCTTTGCTCTCCATTGCTCCAAAGATTTTGAGGGCCCTTCCTCCCTTCAAAGAATTCTGCAGATGTCTCTAATAAATTTATTACAGTTATTGAGCAGTGCTTGTTTTGTTTATTGATGAAAGATTGAGGAAATATAGGTCTTTTTTTGTTGCGATTCTGGATTGCTCGTATGTGAGAAATTTCATCTGGCTTTGTGATTTCAATGGCTATTAAACATGTTTCAAATAGATAGAATATAGTTTCCAAAAAGTACTGCTCTGAAACCTTGTGCTCTTTGATATTGTACTCCACTATATTTCTGTTTCTAGTCCGGGTGTTTCTGTTTGTTCAGATCTGTAATTCTGTGAATGATTTCAGCTCTCACAAAAGAGCTGATCTCCTCATATACATTCTTTAATCTTCATCCTTCAATAAAATCTGGGTGGCTTAATGCTTCCCTTTATCTCAAAAAGCAAAATCAAAAGCAAAAACAAATTCCTGCCTTCAAGTTTCACAGAGTAGGAGGATTTCATGTAGTCTTGATAGGCTTGTAATGCTCAAAGCAGCCATTGCAAGCTTTTGGATCAACTAATTTTTAATCTGCTTTCAGCAACAGTCTTGTGCTAGTTAAATGTCACATGCATGGCCTTTTCA
This sequence comes from Cocos nucifera, assembly GCA_006176705.1. Lineage (NCBI taxonomy): Eukaryota > Viridiplantae > Streptophyta > Magnoliopsida > Arecales > Arecaceae > Cocos > Cocos nucifera. The sequence goes on from QRFJ01000098.1 coordinate 1,243,783, forward strand.
TTTTAGAAAGGTTCTCTTTTTCCATGTCATAACTATATATAATTCTTAGATGCCCTGGAGACCAGGGAAGCCGAGTCACTTTGTGTGTCAACTTGAATTCCTCTCATGGACTTTCAAATCCTCCACCTTCCTATACATGAGTAGTCTTTTATAGATGAAGAGTCTTTGTTCCACTGGATTTGGGCTCTAGAGTCCCAGGCTTGATGGAAAGCTATCCAGGACTTCCCTATCTGATCAGCCTTTGAATTTGAATCCCAAGTAAACCAAATCTTTGTTGTGCCATGTGTTGCCTCATGATTGCCTGATTCATTTTGGCCACATCATTTAATATTATACCTATATTTCATATTCTACACAGCAATCTTGAGCTTGGCTTGCATGGATATGTATAAATTAAGTTCTTTGATTTAATTAGCATGTTAATAACACATATGCATAGACACATCCCCTTATTGTTGTATTTTGTAAGCATGGAAAAAAGAATGCTTTCCCACCATGCCTGAAACAAATTTATGGTGCCTACTATATCGATACTGTGTTCAGTCTGCATGATCACTTCTTATGCTTGTGGCCCAGCTTGTGTAATAGTGTTTCTTATGACCATTAGAATTAGCTATATGTTTCAACATCTTGTGCGATAATATCATGATAGCATGCTGGAGGTATCTTTTCTTATACTATTGGCCAGGGTTTATTGATTCGGAATCAGATCTCGTATCGATCGGTTAGCGGTACGAGTACGTACGCCCCAAACTGAACTGCATTGGGCCCGAACTGATATGGAAACAAGTAAGAACCATTGAGGAAAAGAGAGAAGGGGGAGAGAGGGAGAGGGAGTGGATGAAAGGAAGGCTGGCGAAGATATCAGTGGTGGCCACTAGAGGGCCACCAAGGCCTCCAAGGCTCCACGATCCTCCCCAAGAGGAGATTAGGGAGACAGATTGATAGAGAGGGAGATGGAGAGAAATTGGGGGAGGGGAAGATGGTTGGGAGATTGTCGTGGCCGCTGGATGGCCAAAATCAACCTCGCGGATGCCATGGGTTCAAAATAGGAGTGACCTGCTCTTGTTCATCAGATTGTTTTTTTTTTTTTTAACGTGTTGCATAGTATAGCCAGCAATGGATTTGCCACCCTTGTTTCAAATCCGTGGTTTCCATGGGTTGATTTTGATCGTTCAGCGGCCACAGTGGCCCTCCTGCAGCCTCCCCACCACCTTTTCCTCCCTCTATTTCTGCTCCTCCTCTCTCTCTCTCTCTTTAATCTCCTCTCATGGATGACCATGAAGCTTTGGAGGCCTCGACGGGCCACCATTGGCCTTTTCCTCTCCTGCCGTGTCCTCCCCCCTCCTCTCTCTCTCTCTCTCTTCCTCTCTTTCTCCCTTGCTCTGTTTTCGCTGGTGTTCCAAATTGAATGTCCGAACTACTTTGGTTGGCCATTGGTATGATTCGGCATGGCCCGAACTGTCTGGTTTGGGGTAGTCAGCATTCTATGCTATTAGCTGATTGGTGGTTTGGATGATGGAAGAGATGGTGGATGAGCTGATGCAAACCAAGCAGCTGTAGGCCCTACCCGCCACCCTAAGAAATAGGAGATGTTAGGTCAACCTTGTAGAAAGATCTTGGCATTTGTATTCCAATTTTTTCCAGTTAAATCGGGACTGGAGATGCTATTTGTGAATGGCATGCCCATTTGCCTGTGAGTGCAAACACTAAAGGAAAAAAGATGGTGGTTCAGGTTGCTCTAATGAAGATTGGTGGTGCAGCATTAGTCATTATTCTTGTGATAGGTGTGATCTGACAGATCAATGCAAAATCAGGATATCATTAAAATTGGTAACATTTTATGCTTCTGTACAAGCATTCTGTTTTACTATATCCAGATACGAAAGTGCAACATCAGGCCATTTTAAACTTAATTGGGTTTATATACTTATCTGTGCTAGCTATGTCTGTGTTCTAAAATGCTTCTTTTTCTTTCATGGATAAACAACTCTTCCATCTACAATTTTAGATTGTATGTCTAGGAGTTGTATAGGTTGATGTTCAACCCTGGAAAGCATACATTAAAATAATCCAGAACCTCTGAAGATTCCCAGAGATAACTTATGATACTGAAAGTTTTTGTTCTCGTGTGATTTTTTAACCTGTAGGATTTTCTTCTGAATCCCTCATCCCTAGACATCAGGACATGGGGTTGGCTGACCTTCCTCCAACAGTGGCAGCTATGAAGAACCCAACCTCAAAGATAGTCTATGATGAACACAACCATGAGCGATTCCCCCCAGGTGATCCCAGCAAGCGAGCATTTGCTTACTTTGTTTTGAGTGGGGGACGATTTGTGTATGCTTCTTTGCTTCGTCTCCTAATCCTTAAGTTCGTGTTGAGCATGTCCGCTACTAAGGATGTCCTTGCTCTAGCTTCACTGGAGGTTGATCTCTCTGGCATTGAGCCTGGGAGCACAGTTACGGTGAAGTGGCGTGGGAAGCCAGTGTTTATAAGGCACCGGACTGAGGATGATATCAAGTTGGCAAACAGTGTGGATGTGGCATCCCTTCGTGATCCCCAGGAAGATGCAGCAAGAGTGAAGAACCCAGAGTGGCTCGTGGTGGTTGGGGTCTGCACCCATCTGGGTTGCATTCCTCTGCCCAATGCTGGAGATTTTGGTGGCTGGTTTTGCCCATGTCATGGGTCACATTATGATATCTCTGGTAGGATTCGCAAAGGACCAGCTCCGTTCAACATGGAGGTGCCTCAGTATAATTTCATGGATGAGAATAAGTTGCTGATAGGTTGAATTCTGTGTTTTGAATGTTGTGATGTGGTTCTCTATGTAATATTTGTCTGTTACTTGTCTCTGTTGGATGTTACAACAAGAATAATTGCGATCACCTTGGCGAGCACATTATTAAGGTGGAACATGCGAATTGCATCTATAGGTTTTCAAGGTGTAAATTTATTGGAAATATGCCCTGTTAGCTTCTTGCTGTTTTCAGCAGGGAATTGTGTAAGTTCTGGTCAATGGTTATCTCCTCATAACTGAGAAGGCATTGTAGAGTTACAAACCTCATGGTTTTTGTTATGCTTGGAGACCATGGTACATATTGCCGAGAGCTCAATATTCATAGCCTATGGTTGTCAAATTGGAATATGTTATTTGCATGCTCGTCCATTATTGTCAGTATAAGTGCATGGATGTACAAGGCTTTATAGGTTTTGGTTTATCTTTATATTATTCCTCTTTTCGCTCGGCACTCGGGATGACCATTAGCATCTTTCACTGGATCTTTAATTCGTAAGCTCTTGGTTTTGATTGGGAAGACTGATGAGTTTTGGTTCTTTTGGGTAGGACAAAGACTGTTGATTATTGCTCATCAGTTTATTTAAGGGGGAAGGAGCATATGTAATGCATCAATTTTATAATCATTTGGATTAAATTTGATAAATGAACTCTTTGATTCAAGTTATATACCTTTTCTTCTAAGTTATTATTTGGAGTTGCATATGTTTACTAAAATACGTGTTTGCGTGAAATGCAGGGGCTCAAATAAATATATAGCGCGGTAGCTTCGATCCCATCCATCGTTATATCATCCACCCCCTCAGAGCAAGCAGGGGATGATCTAACTGTGGATGTGCGGAAAGGAAGGTGCTTTCGTACAAAGGGTATCACTAAGGTCCTCTCTAAATTTAGGTTCTTTGCAAAAAGAAAACACATTTTAGACTCCAAATTCCATTGGACTTCCCAATGGGTCAGAAGGTCTTCAGAGTTTTCGATTGGGGTATTTTGGGGGCTTTTTTTTTTCTTTTTTTCAATGGTATTTTATTTTCTATTCTTATTGGATGTACGATTTGATTCTCAACTTGTTTATAAAAAATAAAATAAAAAAAATATCCTCCTCTCTTCGCTGAAGGTTGGGAAGTGATCTCTCCTCAGATGAACAGTCATCTCACTCAACGCTGTGACGTAGTCCGTGGCCGCGAGATAGCCGCATGTGAGGTGGCTGGGATTCCTTGGGAAAATGGCATTCCAGAGCTCCGCTCTGAGAGACGCGTGACACTGTTTCTCACCGGACGCTAGTGCCGTGCCTTCACCAACTTTTTATTCCGTTGCCACATGGTTCCGTGCCGTTCTAGCCCTCAATGTTTCCCAACCCTTGGTTCAACAAGACTGCTCGATCCTTATCAGAAAAAAAATAACTGCTCAATCTTATTGCTAATTTACAGACTTCTCAATTTGCATCGTTCAAATATAAGGCTGATGGTCGTCAACCTCACGTACGCAGGATGCTTAAATTTGAAGCAGACTTCCCTGGGACGGCTACTGCTAATTTGCTTGATCCATAATGTTATATAATTTAAATAAAATCTTAAAAATTTTAAGATGTGAAATTAGGAAAAGAAAAAAATAGTTCCAAGTATTCAAATCCATCTTTCCTTTTTTTGTTTTTTTTTTTTATAAAACAACTTCTTAGAGTATCACTTATTATCATTTAAAAATTACAGATCTTGTTAATGTAACAAACACTATTCTAACTTTTTTTTTTTTTTTTTGATGAATATATTCACACATAGTCAAACATACCTCTCTTCTAAAAATAATCACCGCATATAATTTTTAAAATAAAAGCAAGTCATCCTATGATCTATGCAGAACCTGCATTTTATAAGAGAGGATAGCTACTAGGTCTAGGTGATTTCACCCATCCAATTTAACATCTTTCAAAAATTTAACATATGCTTTATTTTTAATAATTTATTATTAGACTGAATTGTTTATTGATAATATTTTAAAATATCAAAATATAATTTTTAAATAATTTTTATAGATCTTAATAGTAGAAACTTTAAATGTAATTTTGTCAAAAATAAGTTGGATAGGTAAGGCTATGCTTGACCATCACGAAAAATTAAAGAACGTAGATCAATGAAGAGTTATGAATAATTTTATCATTTTAATTAAAAATATGTTCTCGTACGATTTATTAATTTATCATCCATCTATCAAATTATTTTTTTTACAATTTTACCCCTAAAAATAAATTAGATATGAAAATATATATTCATATTTACTTTATTTAGCAAATTATCCTATAAATATGAATACTAATTAGATATAAAAATTTATATTTTTATTAAATTTAAATACATATAAATATAAATTAGATATAAAAAATATAGATATAAATATTGGTATAATTAATTTTTATAATCATGAAATCGAAAAATTTAGTAGGACAAATCAAGTTAATATTATGTTAATCTATTATTTTTTTCTTAAAATTTCTATAATTACTGTATAAAAATAAATAAAATTATAAATAAAATTAAATATTTAAATATTTATTAAATAATTATTAATTTATAATATTTATTTTTATTAAATATAAATATAAATATTAATCGGATGCTCAAAATTTATATCCGGTCACTTTCATCCTTTTGCGGTTATACCACCCTTGCAACCAACCCTTCCTCCCTTCCCCTTCCTTAAAAATTAATCTTTACTTCAGATAATATAATTATAATCCCTAATCCTCTCTCTTTCTCTCTCTCTCTCTCTCTGCTTCCATGGCTTCGATCTCTAAGCTCCCAAACACTAACCTCGCCGCCGCTTCATCCCGCTCCTCTTCTGCCCTCCGATCCAAGCCAACAATCTCACTTAAGTTCCTCACAGGAGATCCAATTCAGAAGCGAATCTCGCCTCTCCGCCTCTCGGTTCGAAGAGATCGCGTCGAGAGGAGCTCATTGGTGTATGCTTCTATAATCCCTCCCATCTTTCTCAGTTCTTTCTCCCTCCATGTTTTGATTTTTTTTTAGTTTCTGATCTGTGGGTTTCAATTCATTAGTTGAGCAGCAGAACAGTTAAAGGATTCTGAAAGGTCGATTCTGTTTTGTTAGAAAATTGTATTTTTTATTTCCCGATGAGCTTTTGCTATTTTGTTCTTCTGATTGCTATTTTATTCTGAAGGGCTTGAGTTGGTTTGGTTTGATTTCTTTTTTGCAATAAACTTGGTTCAGGTTTGGGCTTGCAACTAGAACATTTAAAATTTAAATAGCATATTTATAGTTTTGCTGAAAGTTTCATTTTACTGCATGGTTCTATGTATTGTTCTGTCAAAGGAATCTGAATTAACCTAATCTATGTTGGTAAGTTGTTAGCAGCGTTTTTTTTTTTTTTTTTTTCTTTTTGTTCTTCGTTTCTTGTCTCTCTCTCTCTCTCTCTCTCTCTCTCTCTCTCTCTCACACACACACACACACACACACACAGATTTGAGCTTTCCTTTTTTTCTATTTTCTAGGATATGATCATTAAAACTTGATCCCCACATTGGGGGCCGCAGTAAGAGCCTAAACACGATCCCATAACGGAAAAGGCTATAGAAACACAATGGCACAAACTATGCAAAAATTAGCACGGAAGAACCCTCATTTGTTATTATTAAAAAATAAAAGCAGAGGTATTGCATTGGTTCTAGAACTCTTAAAAGGATTAGTCAGATTATATAGATGCAGAATGCTCTAATAGCTGAAAAGATGTTAAGAAAGAGTTATCTAATGACAACTGCAATTTAAGATATTTTGGGCCATACAAGACTCAATTCAACACCCAGAAGAGGTCAAGGTTTCCAGAATACCAAAAATAGTTTGAAATCTTGTGTTACTACTACAAGCATCGATGCATACATCCTATGAGTGCATATGTGTTTGCATACAGATATATCTGCAAGAGCATGCCTGTGTATGAGTGCATGTGTCTGCACCATAATAAGCGTGAGGTTTTCCATTGTCTAATTTTTTTACCTTTATCCTCACTTTCTGAGTTGGTACTTTATGGTGATTTTTTCTATCAACTCTATATTCCAGTGTGAGATGTTCCCAACAAGATGGAAATGGTGCTCCAGCAAAGAGAACAACACTCCATGACCTTTATGAGCAACAGGGGCAATCTCCATGGTATGATAATCTTTGCCGCCCAGTAACAGATCTGCTTCCACTCATTGCGAGTGGAGTACGAGGTGTTACCAGCAATCCAACGGTATCTTTTACTTATATGTTGAAAGAAAAAAAAAAAAAAGGGATTTTTTTCAATAATTTTAGTCTTTTAGCTTTCAGATCTGATTATCTGCTCTGTAATGCTGTTGCAGATTTTCCAGAAAGCAATTTCATCATCCAGTGCCTATGATGAACAATTTAGGTAGCTAACTATCTATCTAACTCCACTTTGTTAATTCTCCATTCATCCATATTATCTAGTGTAGATTTTCTTGATGAATCAGTTTTAGATGTTTTGTTACCTCACACTTTTAATTTTTATTTTTAATGCTAAACTGAACACTGCTGCAGAAATAATGGGCACATGTATAATATCTTTAGGACAGTTAGCAGCAATTGCTGGATTTTCAGCATCCCTTATACTCTATGGAAAACATAGAAATTTTTTATTTGATTAATTGGCAGGATAGTTCACTCTTCATATTGCCTAATTGTGCAGGATATTCTCTAGAAATCATTTAGTTTGCAGAATGCTGCACAGCAATTGTTTTTCTCTAAGAATTTGTTATTTCCCTCCAATGAAGAATGACTAATAAAAAACACCAGATAATGAGTACATAATATTGCTATTTCGTACAAATACATAGATATTATTTGTGATATCTCATTGGTACTAAAATTATTCATCACTTTGCCGATTGTGCTTGTCTTATCATTCAATTAGTGGCAGTTAGGAGAAGTGCCGACGATGCTAGGCTCGACTTGGGACAGAATGTTATGATCAAAAGATTTATTTTTTGGCCATCATATATTATATCATGCTTGGCAGGTACTTTTGGTTTTCTATCAAGTGCTAGTTGGGGCTCAGAGGACATAATTTTAAAAGAATAAGGTTGGATTTCTTGAAAGTCAGTTAATATGAAACCGCAGCACAAGAAAAGAATGAAAGACATCCTCTTATGGAATTAGTCTCATTTCTCAATTGATGTAGTCTAAGGCTTCTCCATCTCATTGTTGCAAACCAACATTAGCCTTCTTGCTTTTAGAATGCAATCATTCATGCCCAATGTGATGGATGTCTCTCAATGAAGGTGTTGGATGACATATGTTGGATGTTGTGAGAATAATTTAGTTATTGGCCATCATGTGTTTTATCATTATTCATGAGTACTTTTAATTTTCTATTAATTGGTAGTCTGGACCTAGGAGACAGTATCTTAAAAGAATAGAATTGGCTTTCTTGAAAGTCAGTCATTGTGAAAACATATCGCAAGAAACAAATAAAAGACATCCTCCAATTAAATTAGCCACATTTCATAATTAATGTAGTCTAACCCTTTTCCATATCATTGTTGCATACCAACGTCAGCCTTCTGGCTTTTAGAATGCAAGCCTTCATGCCCAATCTGATGGATTTCTCTCAATGAAGGTGTACAACAAATGTTGGATATTGCAAACATAATTTGATGAATGTATTTTATCTTAGGTCAACTGTTTCTTTGCTTCTTTTGATAATTCTGTGTGCATCCCTAACAGTGTAATATCTGCACAAAAAAGGACACATACCATACCTTCACACACACACACACACACACACACCAAAAAAATAAAAAAAGGGAGGTGTCTTCTCTCAGAGATGTCCATACAAAACTGTTGCATAAGATTTTAGGAATCGGGGAAAAAGGTACTTTTGATAAAACATAGGTTAGCATAAACTTTTATCATTTTTATTTCTGTACTTTTGAATCTTTAGTAAAAAGTTCACCTCTTGAGACCTTCTCAGGTATGAAATTTCTTTTTTTCAGAACATGTATGTATTAGTCAGTTTAATGTCTTGAAGTTATGGACCATGTATAATCTTTGAATTCATGATGATTTCAGGCAGCTTGTATCAGCTGGAAAAGACATAGAAAGCATTTACTGGGAACTTGTAATAAATGATATCCAAGATGCTTGCAAACTTTTTGAACCTATTTATGATCAAACAAATGGTGGTGATGGTTATGTATCTGTTGAAGTCTCTCCTAGACTTGCAAATGATACCAATGGAACTATTGAAGCTGCTAAATGGTTGCACAAAGCGGTTAATCGTCCTAATGTCTACATAAAGATCCCAGCTACTGCAGAATGTGTTCCTTCAATTAAAGAAGTAATCTCAAATGGTATATGTGTCAATGTTACAGTAAGTTCCATTACTTACTCTTCTGTTGCCTGCTTATTGGAGATGGGGATTAAAATTTAGAATGTGTTGTGTGCACTTGTAGAATACATATCTGATTCATGCCCGATTTGGTAATCATACGTCTACCTGATTTTATCTTTGTATCAAGATCATCTTCATTTGTATTGATCTGATGTTTAAATCTGCAAGACAGATGTTCCTTTCTAAAAGGACATGGATATAGGATGAGACTTAATAGAGAAAGTTTTCTACCAGTGTCACTAAGAGAACTTCCGTTTCGTTGCCCATCTTAACTCTGGCTTCTCTCTTGCTGGAAGTTCTAATCACCCATCAATTGTGCACAGTTTTTTTTTTTTAAAAAAATTGGTGTTCATTTTCTTTCTATTGATGTGCTAAATATAATGCTTTTCAATTGTTTTTTTCTTTTGGATTTTATCTAAATGTCATATCCCTATAGAAATCTATTTATTCTATTTTTATTTATTTGCAATCTCCTTTGCATTTAACCTTAGAGTCATATGTTGTTCAAATGATTGATTAGTATGTATTACTGATGGCAGCTGATTTTCTCGCTATCAAGATATGAAGCAGTCATTGATGCTTACTTGGATGGCCTTGAGTCCTCTGGTTTGGATGACCTGTCTAGGCTTACCAGTGTAGCTTCTTTTTTCGTCAGCCGTGTGGACACCCTTATAGACAAGATGCTTGAAGAAATTGGGACACCTGAAGCTCTTGATCTCCGAGGCAAGGTAAAAATATAAAACTCCTTATGACCTCTGTTCATTTGGAAACATGGAAATGCTAGAAGTTAATCATGGTTTTATTTTAAAACTTCTTTAGGCTGCAGTGGCTCAAGCAGCTTTGGCATATAATCTCTATCAAAAAAAATTTTCTGGTCCAAGATGGGAAGCCTTGGTAAAGAAAGGTGCGAAGAAGCAAAGATTGTTGTGGGCATCAACTGGTGTTAAGAATCCTGCATATCCTGACACTCTGTATGTGGATCCTCTCATTGGACCTGACACGGTGAGCCTCAATATTTCTTACTCCGATTATAATTTCTCCTAGAAGTTTCAGAACATGCATACTAGAAAAAGAAGCTGTTTTATATATAGACTGGCCTTTTTCTTTTATTTTGTGTGATTGTTTTAATCTGCATTCTAGTATGATTTTCAGCAAATCCAGATTTACTCATCACATGAGTACTCTTATATATTTTTATGGTGTACCTGAATGCTATGAAAGTAACCTAACTTAGAGGATCGAATATTATTTACTTGGAAAGGAACCATTAGGAAATTAGTAATTTCCATGGAGTCCATGTCTTTGCTAAAGCAATTCAGGCGTATCAATACCAATTTGTAGTGTCACATCTGCTAACTATTTAGTAGTTCTTTCAGCTGCATAGGCAATGGTAAGATGGTACTCAGGTTCCACCTAGGCCCGACTTTTACTCAAAATGTGGATAACTTGGGTCCCAATATGGTTTTGCCACCGAAACTATATGCTATCATGTCATTATTTTAATCTTTGATAGAATTTTATAATTCTAATTTTTTGTCAAAATCATGTAAAATGCTAGTATTTTGAGCATGCAGGTTTCACGGTCTGGTATATTCAGATCCTAGTTAATTCAATATGGTAGTTTTGGACTTCAGATTCCCTAAAAAAAGTTATGGACTCCAGAGAGCATGGCTTACTAAATTATGCGCATGTTTGATCTTCTATGCTTTCAGGTTTCCACCATGCCCGATCAAGCTCTGCAAGCCTTCATCGACCATGGCACTGTCTCGAGGACCATCGACTCAAATCTGTCGGAGGCTGAGGGTATCTATAGTGCACTCGAGAAGTTGGGCATTGACTGGAACAAGGTTGGGTCTCAGCTTGAAGCTGAAGGTGTTGACTCTTTCAGGAAGAGTTTCGATAGTTTGCTTGTTAGCCTGCAAAAGAAGTGTGATTCCCTCAAGCTGGTCGGTCCGTAGGTGAAAGCTAGTGTTCCAGGTCCCAGCTATCAGCTGTCCTAAATAAAGCTGGGTTGGTTTTTTAACTCGTAAATTGTACTTTATTCTTAGTTGAGGTTTGCTTTGTGTGTACTAAGATAGGCTGTGCATATATATGGTTTCTGAGGACCTTTTTGTGTTAGTAGATAGCAAGTGATAGCACCATTTAGAGCTATGAATTTTCAAAGGGGATCAAAGCCAGCGACGATCTCAAGGAAACAAATTGGTGGCCAGCAGTCCTTCACCCAGTGCCACCTTCCTTCACCCACAACCTTTCCAGCAAAATCAGATTCCTGATTTATTTGCATTCTCTACTAGATATCCAAATACAGCCAATAGGCACGGTAGTTTGATGTTTCTGAAGTTATTTTAAAGGTTTTAATAGTTTTAGGAAGGTAATAGAATTTAAAGCCCATGAAACCAAACCATCATACGTTTCAATTCGGTTACTTGTCCTATGGCCTGTCCAGATATAACTCCAGTGGAGTTGTATTGATCATAGATCATAAATCTTACTAAAGCTGGAGAAAGAATTAAACACTTCAGATACAGGTTTTTCTGTACTGCTGAGATTTGAATAGCATGTTGAAGAATTTGGGAAATCCAATAGGAAAGTTTCTCTTTCCTTAGAATTCAATTAACAAGGAGAGCACGGTTTGCCCAAGCAACTGGATCAACTATGGCTCGAAGACTTCAGAGATAGTAAAATGGATTATATTTGTACCCAAAGCAAAAAAGGGTGAAATGGATTGTCTTACGTCCTATTATGTGTTAGTGTTGTAGGATTTCAAAAGTAAATGGGAGAAGGAAGGAAAAAAGACAATTCTTGCACGGTAGTTTAGAATGTTTTAAGTGATGCAGAAAACAAGGTAAAGTTAATTTAGCATGTTTAAAGTGATGCAGAAAACAAAGCTAGGTTAACACAGACTGAATAATCAACATTTAGAAAAGCAGAGGTTCTTTGCCTATTAATGTACAAAACCAACCAGATAAGAATGATGGTGATTGAGAGTTCAGGTTCTTGTAGGTTGCACCCCTTTGGGTTCATGAAAACACCACTTGAACTGGTTCAGGAGTAGCTGTGTTTTTCTCTTCCTCTTCTTCTTTTTTAATTTATACCAGCAGACAATCATACCACTCTAGTGTGAGCAATTCTTTTCGGAGAGGTGTGAGCTAAGGCGCAGAGAGGGTTCAACGCAAAGGCAGCTCAACTAGGTTGTGGAACCCATTGGCACCATCCAAGATTGCACCAGAGTGTTTGATCTACTTCCTTTCCTATGGTTCATGCTATAATCCTTGCTATACCAATACTAGTGTTGGTGCAGAATCTGATTGTCGCCGGATCCAACTGGAGTGGAGGACGAAGTCACCGCCGGTGACCTGCAAAATAAAGTTTCGTCCGGAGCTGGTGTGGGTGGCTTCGGCAGGACCCTCCAACAATCAAGTCAGTTCTTCTGGCCAATAGAAATGGAGTGCTTTGTAATGAATTCGACAGAGTTTAGAGAAGGAGAGGAAAGCTTAGAGCTTAGAGCAAGCATATCTGGAGGATCCCTTTTTATAGACGGAGCTTGATGATGACAGCTGCAGCTGTCTGATGGTGGGCCGCTCGAGGCTGCGTGGGGTTCAATGCGGAGAGGATGGTATCATCAGGCCGATAGTGACAGCCATACCATTCGGTAGTGATGGACCGCTCGAGATCTGATGGAGTCTATCACGGAGGGGGGCATCATCTGTAGCGTCACCTATGGCAGACTGATGGTGACCGTTCGTTCAGATTTAATAGCCGTGGCTCTGAGAAAGCATGCATTGATCGGTGGACTTCGGTATGTATGAATTTCAGAGGAGTTCAGACTCCTAAAGAAGTTCGATCGAAGGAGAGGCTCGGAAGGAGTTCGGCTCCCGTAGGAGTTCGACCGAAGAAAAAGTTTGGAGGAAGTTCGGCTCCCATAGGCATCTAGCTGGAAGAGCACGGAGGAAGTTCGGCTCTTGCGGAAGTTCGACTAAAGCTCGACCGCTGAGGAGTTCGACCGAATGAAGGAGTTCGGCTAAGGCCTGACCGCTGGAAGTCCGAAGGAGCTCAACCGCTAAGGAGTTCAGCTGGCTGAAGGAGTTTGGCTAAGGCCCGACCGCTGGGAGTCCAAAGGAGCTCGATCGTTGAGAAGCTCGATCGGCTGAAGGAGTTCGACTAAGACTCATCCGCTGAAGCTCTTCTGTGGCTACCAGTTGCATTAGGCTGAGTATCGAACTGGACTTTGGCAGGAGCGGAGTTTATCCCCAACAATAATTCTTCCCACTTTCGAGTTCGAAACTCGAAGGAAGGGAGTGCAGAAAAGGCGACTGCCAAAGTTCTCTTCTGGGCTCCATGCTGGTTCAGATTGAAGCTCGAGAGAGATCTCATCTCCAGCCAAAGTTGATGTTGAAGTTGAAGTCCGGAGGAGATCTCATCTCCAGCTGAGGTTGAAGTAGATCTCGTCTCCTACGATCGAGGTCGGAGGTTGAGCTCCTCGGGGGTGATATTGTCTCCAGCAGCTGAGGCTGACTCAGGGGAGATCTCCTCTCCTGCAATTAAGGTTGACTCTGAAAAGATCTTATCTCATGCAGCCGAGGTTGATGCGGACGCTCGGGAGAGATCTTATCTCCTACAGCTGAGGTCGGCTTGGACTCTCAGGGGAGATTTTATCTCCTGCGGTCGAGATTGTTGCGGACGCTCGGGGAAGATCTTATCTCCTACAATCGAGGTCGGCCGGACGCTCGGAGGAGATCTTATGTCCTATAGCCGAGGTTGATGCGGGCGCTCGGAGGAGATCTTATCTCCTGCAATCGAGGTCGGCCCGGACCCTCGGAGGAGATCTTATCTCCTACAGCCGAGGTTGTTGCTCGAGGGGAGATCTTATCTCCTACAGTCGAGGTTGTTGCAGGCGCTCAGAGGAGATTTTATCTCCTACAGTCGAGGTTGGCCCGGACCTCGGGGGAGATCTTATCTCCTGCGGTCGAGGTTGTTATGGGCGTTCGGGGGAGATTTCATCTCCTGCAGCCGAGGTCAGTTCGAACCCTCGAAAAAAGATCTTATCTTCTGTAGTCGAGGTTGGCCCAGACCCTCGGGGGAGATCTTATCTCCTACTGAGGTTGTCTCAGGCGCTTGGGAGAATTTTATCTCTAGCCGAGGTTGACACGGGTGCTCGAAGGAGATCTTATATCCTACAGCCGAGATTGGCCCAGACCTTAGGGGAGATCTTATCTCCTACAGTCAAGATTGTTGCTGGGGGGAGATCTTATCTCCTGCAGCTAAGGTTGTTGCGGACGCTCGGAGGAGATCTTATCTCCTACAGTCGAGGTCGGCCCGAACCCTCGGGGGAGATCTTATCTCCTACGGCCAAGGTTGTTGCGGACACTCGGGGAGATCTCATCTTCTGCAGTCGAGGTCGGCCCGAACCCTCGGAGGAGATCTTATCTCCTATAGTCGAGGTTGGCCGGACCCATGGGGGAGATCTTATCTCCTGCCGAGGTTATCGCAGACGCTTGGGAGAGATCTTAACTCATGCAGTCGAGGTTGATGCGGGAACTTAGGGAAGATCTTATCTCCTGCAGGTCGGCCCACACGCTCGAGAGAGATCTTATCTCCTATAGCCGAGGTTGATGCTGGCGCTCGGAAGAAAATCTTATCTCTTGCAGCCAAGATCGGCCCGGACCCTCGGGGGAGATCTTATCTCCTGCAACCGAGGTTATTGCTCGGGGGGAGATCTTATCTTCTGCAGTCGAGGTTGTTGTGGGTGCTCGGAGAAGATTTTATCTCCTACAGCCGAGGTTGGTCCGGACTCTCGGAGGAGATCTTATCTCCTGCAGTTGAGGTTGTTGTGAACGCTCGGAGGAGATCTCATTTCCTACAGCTGAGGTCGGCCCAGACTCTCGGGGGAGATCTTATCTCCTGCAGTCGAGGTTGGCCCAAACCCTTGGAGGAGATCTTATCTCCTA
Organism: Cocos nucifera; assembly: GCA_006176705.1. Classification (NCBI taxonomy): domain Eukaryota; kingdom Viridiplantae; phylum Streptophyta; class Magnoliopsida; order Arecales; family Arecaceae; genus Cocos; species Cocos nucifera. The sequence continues at coordinate 1,258,927 of QRFJ01000098.1, forward strand.
TCAAGGTTGTCTCGGGCGCTCGAAAGAATCTTATCTCTAACTGAGGTTGACACGGACACTCGGAGGAGATCTTATCTTCTTGCAGCCGAGAGTTGGCCCGGACCCTCGGGGGAGATCTTATCTCCTGCAGCCAAGGTTATTGCGGGCGCTCAAGGAAGATCTTATCTCCTATAGCCAAGATCGGCCCGGACCCTCGGGGGAGATCTTATCTCCTATGATCGAGGTTGTTGTCGAAGCTCGGGGGAGATCTCATCTCCTACAGTCGAGGTCGGTCCGGACCCTCAGGGGAGATCTTATCTCCTATAGCTGAGGTTGGCCCAGACCCTCGGGGGAGATCAAATCTCCTGTCGAGGTTGTCTCGGGCGCTCGAAAGAGATCTTATCTCTAGCTGAGGTTGACACGGACGCTCAGAGGAGATTTTATCTTCTGCAGCCGAGGTTGGTCTGGACCCTCAGGAAAAATCTTATCTCCTGCAACCAAGGTTGCTGCGGGCACTCGGGGGAGATCTTATCTCCTGCAGCTGAGATTGATGCGGATGCTCGGGGGAGATCTTATTTTCTGCATTCGAGATTGGCCCGGACCCTTAGGAGAGATCTTATCTCCTGCGGTCGAGGTTGAAGGTCTTTGACTTGCTCGTATTAGGACGAGGCCCTACTCCTATTTCTAACATGGCCACTATTGACTGCTTCTTTCCTATCATCGCGTAGTTTTTGCATCCAAAAATAATATTATTGAAATAGAAAAACTTTACTGAAGGAAAGTTATTGACAGCACATCCTCGAATTTTCTATGCTTTAGGGGCATGGGGACGTTGTTCCTCCGAGTTTCCTCGGGCCATAAGTCCCGAGCCGGACGACCTCCTCTATCTCATGCTGGTCTTCTTATTTTGGAGCAAGCTTCTCTTGGCTTTGACGCTGGGAGATAATAGTCCATCGAAGTACCAAGCCCCAGAGATAGCATCTATGATGCCGGGAGGCGGTCGATCTCCTTGCCGTTCCTCCCTCAATAGTAGTTTTAGCTTCTGGGGGATGACTTCTTCGCGCTCTTCCATCGGGGCTTCCTTGATGACGAACTCAAGGAGTTCGGGCCTAGCTTGCACTGGGGAGGTCATGAGCATGGTCGAACTTCATTCCGTCCTCCTGTGAAACCTTCTGCAGGAGAACTTCATGCCCTTTTGTCGGGGCTTCCTTGATGATGAGCTCGAGGAAAAGTTCGGTGGCCTCGCTCATGCCGAACTTCATTTTGCTCTCTTGTGAAACCTTTATTGGGGCTTCCTTCATGATGAGCTCGAGGGGGAGTTCAGCCTTACTTGCATTGGGGAGGTCGTGAGCGCGGCCAAACTTCATTCCACCTCCTATGAAACCTTCTAGGGGAGAACTTCTACTCTCTATTTCTCCTTCCTAAGGGCAATTGATATGCTAGGCCAAATGCTCTTCCTTAAGATCGATTCCTGGCATCCTGATGGCAGGTTTGCTGGCAAAGTCACTGTCGGAGGCTGTCGCACGGCCTGCATCATCTTGGTGAGGCCACGAACTTACTGGACCAGCAGGTTGAATTGCTCCGCATCTACGGTGGCTTCAGATGGAACCTAGGTTGCCGAAGCTGAAGCGAAAGTAGATGGACCTGGCATGGAGGCCGCCGATCGTCGAGTCGAAGCTCTCTTGGGAGGTATTCTTTTTCGAAAAAGAACTATAGAGAGGAAGAAGAGAGATCTTCAGAGAGAAAAGAGAGAAATCATCATTGAGCACTCCTTTAAGAATAAGGGGCCTCAAGAACACCTCAAGAATGGAGGTTCAGGCTCTTCCTCTAGCGTCAAATCTATTGGTGCAGAATCTGATTGTCGCTGGATCCAGCTGGAGTGGAGGAGGACGAGGTCGCCATCGGTGATCTATAAAATAAAGTTTTATCCAGAGTCGATGGAGGTGGCTCCAGCAGGACCCTTCGATGATCAAGTCAGCTCTTCTGGCCAATAGAAATGGAGTGCTCTGGAATAAATTCGGCAGAGTTTAGAGAAGGAGAGGAGAGCTTAGAGCTTAGTGCAAGCATATCTGGAGGATCCTTTTTTATAGGCGGAGCTTGATGGTGACAGCTGCAGCTGCCTGATGGCGGATCGCTCGAGACTGCGTGGGGTTCAATGCAGAGAGGATGGTATCGTCAGACTGATAGTGACAGCCATACCATTCGGTAGTGGTGGGCCGCTCGAGATCTGATGGAGTCTGTCACGAAGGGAGGCATCGCCTATAGCATCGCCTGTAGCATCGCCTGTGGCAGACTGAGGGTGACTGTTCGTTCAGATTTAATAGCCGTGGCTCTGAGAAAGCAGGCATTGATTGATGGACTTCAGTATGTATGAATTTCAGAGGAGTTTGAACCTAAAGGAGTTCGGCTGAAGGGGAAGCTTGGAGAAAGTTTGGCTCTCGCAGGTGTCTGGCTGGAAGAGCATGGAGGGAGTTTGACTCTCGCGGAAGTCCAATTGAAGCTCGACCACTGAGGAGTTCGATCGGATGAAGAAGTTCGATTAAGGCCCAGCTACTGGGGGTTCAAAGGAGCTCGGTCATTGAGGAGTTCGACCGAATGAAGGAGTTCGGCTAAGATCCGACCGCTAGAAATCTGAAGGAGCTCGACCGCTGAGGAGTTCGATCGACTGAAGGAGTTTGGCTAAGGTCTGACTGCTGGAAATCTGAAGGAGCTCGACTGCTGAGGAGCTCGGTTGGTTGAAGAAGTTCGGCTAAGACTCATCCGCTGAAGCTCTTCCATGGCTACCGATTGCATTAGACTGAGCATCAAACTGGACTTCGGCAGGAGCGGAATTTATCCCCAACAATAATCCCCCCACTTTTGAGTTCGAAACTTAAAGGAAGAAAGTGCAGAAAAGGCGACTGCCGAAGTTCTCTTCTGAGATCTGTGCTGGTTCAGATTGAAGCTCGGAGGAGATCTCATCTCCAACCAAAGTTGATGTTGAAGTTGAAGCTCGAAAGAGATCTCATCTCCAGTTGAGGTTGAAGTAGATCTCGTCTCCTATGGTCGAGGTCGGAGGTTGAGCTCTTCGGGGGCGATATTATCTCCAGCAGTCGAGGCTGACTCGGAGGAGATCTCCTCTCTTGCAACCAAGGTTGACTCGGAGAAGATCTTATCTCATGCAGCCGAGGTTGATGCGGGCGCTCGAAAGAGATCTTATCTTTTATAGCCGAGGTCCGTCCGGATTCTTGGAGGAGATCTTATCTCTTACAGCCGAGGTTGTTGCGGGCGCTCGGAGAAGATCTTATCTCCTACAGTCGAGGTCGATCCGAACGCTCGAGGAGATCTTATCTCCTGTAGCCGAGGTTGATGTGGGCGCTCAAGAGAGATCTTATCTCCTACAGCCAAAGTTGGCCCAAACCCTCGAGGGAGATCTTATCTCCTGCAGTCGAGGTTGTTGCTCGAGGGAAGATCTTATCTCCTGCAGTCGAGGTTGTTGCAGGTGCTCGAAGGAGATCTTATCTCCTGTAGTCGAGGTTGGTCCAGACCCTCGAGGGAGATCTTATCTCCTATGGTCGAGGTTGCGACGCTCGGAGGAGATCTCATCTCCTGCAGCCGAGGTCGGTCCGAACCCTCTGGAGAGATCTTATCTCCTGCTGAGGTTGTCTCGGGCGCTTGGGAGAGATCTTATCTCTAGCCGAGGTTGACATAGATGCTCGGAGGAGATCTTATCTCCTACAGTCGAGATTCACCGGATCTTCGGAGGAGATCTTATCTCCTGCAGCCAAGGTTGTTGCTCGGGGGAAGATCTTATCTCCTATAGCGAGATTGTTGCGGGCACTCGGAGGAGATCTTATCTCCTACAGTCGAGGTCGGTCTGGACCCTCGAGGGAGATCTTATCTTCTACGATTGAGATTTTTGCGGACGCTCGGAGAGATCTCATCTCCTACAGTCGGTCGGCCCGGACCTCGGAGGAGATCTTATCTTCTATAGTCGAGGTTGGCCCGAACCCTCGAGGAGATCTTATCTCCTATCGAGGTTATCGCAGATGCTCGGGGGAGATCTTTTCTCATGCAGCCGAGGTTGATGTGGACGCTCGAGGGAGATCTTATCTCCTATAGCCGAGGTCGGCCTGGACTCTCGGGGAAGATCTTATCTCCTGCGGTCGAGATTGTTGTTAGGCTCTCGGGGAGATCTTATCTCCTACAGTTGAGGTCGGCCAGACGCTCAGGAAAGATCTTATCTCCTATAGCGAGGTTGATGCTGGCACTCAGGGGAGATCTTATCTCCTGCAGTCGAGGTCGGTTCGGACCCTCGGAGGAGATCTTATCTCCTACAACCGAGATTGTTGCTCGGAGGGAGATCTTATCTCCTACAGCCGAGGTTGTTGTGGTGCTCTAGGGAGATCTTACTCCTACCGTCAAGGTCGGTCCGGACCCTCGGGGAGATTTATCTCCTACAGTCGAGATGTTGCGGGTGCTCGGGAGAGATCTATCTTCTACAATCGAGGTCGGCCCAGACACTTGGGGAGATCTATCTCTTATAGCTGAGTTGGCCCGGACCCTCGGGAGAGATCTTATCTCTGTAGAGAGCACTGAGAGTTAGCCCGGACCGTCGGGGGAGATCTTGTCTCCTACAGTCAAGGTTGTTGCTCGAAGGAAGATCTTATCTCCTACAGCCGAGGTGTTGTGGATGCTCGAGGGAGATCTTATCTCCTGCAATCGAGGTCGGCCCGACCTCAGGAGAGATCTTATCTCTACGATCGAGGTTGTTGTGGTGCTCGGAGGAGATCTCATCTCCTCCAAGATCGGTCCAGATCCTCGAGGGAGATCTTATCTTCTACAGTCGTTCGGACCCTCAGATATCTCCTTAAGGTTATCTCGGGCGCTCGAAAGAGATCTTATCTCCTATAGTCGAGATTAAGGGCTCGAAGGAGATCTTATCTCCTAGTCGAGGTTATTGCCTCGAGGGGAGATCTTATCTCCTGTAGTCGAGATTGATGCGGGTGCTCGGGGGAGATCTTATCTCCTACGACTGAAGTTGCTGCGGGCACTCGGGGGAGATCTTATCTCCTGTAGTCGAGGTTGATGCGGACATTCGAAGGAGATCTTATCTTCTGCAGCTAAGGTTGGCCCGGACCCTTGGGGGAGATCTTATCTCCTATGGTCGAGGTTGAAGGTCTTTGACCTACTCGTGTTAGGATGAGGTCCTACTTCTGTTCCTAACACGGTCACTATTGACTGCTTCTTTCCTATCATCGCGTAGTTTTTTCATCCAAAAATAATATTATTGAAATGGAAGAACTTTATCGAAGGAAAGTTACTGACAGCACATCTTCGGATTTTCTATGCTTCAGGGGTGTGGGGGCGTTGTTCCTCCGAGTTCCCTCAGACGGTAAGTTTTGGATCGGACGACCTCCTCTATCTCATGCTGGCCTTCTCAATTTGGAGCAAGCTTCTCTTGACTTTGATGCTGGGAGATGATAGCCGTCAAAGTACCAAGCCCTGAAGATAGCGTCTATGATGTCGAAAGGCGGTCGATCTTCTTACTGTTCCTCCTTCAATAGTAGTTCTAGCTTCTGGAAGGAGGACTTCTTTGTGCCCTTCCATCAGATTTTTCTTGATGACGAGCTCAAGAAGTTCAGGCCTTGCTTGCACTGAGGAGATCATGAGCACGGTCGAACTTCATTTTGCCCTCCTGTAAAATCTTCTACAGGAGAACTTCATGCCCCTTTGTCGGAGCTTCCTTGATGACGAGCTCGAGGGGAAGATCAGCGGCCTCGCTCACACCAAACTTCATTTTGCCCTTCTGTGAAATCTTTGTCGGAGCTTCCTTGATGACAAGCTCGAGGAGAAATTCGACCTCGCTTGCACTGGGAAGGTCGTGAGTGCGGTCGAACTTCATTCCACCTTTTGTGAAATCTTTTAGAAAAGAACTTCTGCTCTCTATTTCTCCTTCCTAAGGGCGATTGGTATACTAGGTCAAATGCTCTTCCTTAAGGTCGGTTCCTGGCATCCTGATGGTGGATTTGCTGGCAAAGTCATCGTTGGAGGCTGTCGTACGGTCTGCATCATCTTGGCAAGGCCATGAATTTGGTTGCATTGCTCCACATCTACGATGGCTTCAGGTGGAACCTGCGTTGCCAGGGCTGAAGCGGGAGCAGATGGACCTGGCACGGAGGCCGTCGATCATCGAGTCGAAGATCTCTTAGGAGGCATTCTTTCTCGAGAAAGAACTCTAGAGAGGAAGAAGAGAGATCTCCAGAGAGAAAAGAGAGAAATCATCATCAAGCACTTCTTTAAGAATGAGGTGCCCCAAGAACACCTTAAGAATGGAGGTTCAGGCCCTTCTTCTAGCGCCAAATTTGTTGGTGGAGAATCTGATTATCGTCAGATCCAGCTGGAGTGGAGGAGGACGAGGTCGCTATCGGTGACGCTGGCAAAATAAAGTTTTCGCGTCGCGTGAGTCCGCATGGGGGTGTTGGTCAGCATCCCCTTTCGACATGATCCAACGTCATGTCTTCTAACCCCAACAGACAATGTGAGTGCTCTTAGAATGAATTTGACTAGAGCTTTAGAGAGAGATGACGGAGACGCTTAGAGCTTAGGCAAGCATATCTTAAGGGTGCCTTTTTTATAGGCAAAGCTTGATAGGATACACTTGCTCATCTTTGATGGGCGGGCACTCGAGTACTGTGAGGCTTCCAATGCAAGAGGATGTACTCGTCAGGTTCTGATAGTAGAGCCATACCGTTCGGTAGATGTGGGCTTATCGAGGTCTCGATGAGTCTGTCATGGAGGGAGGCAGCCTACTCTATAGCATCATCCTGTGGCAGATTGATGCTTGACTATCCAATTGTAATAGCTCATTTGGCTACTGAGAAATTAGATATTGATCATGACTTCAGATATGAGTTTAGTGAATTCCAGAGGATTCGGACGATCCTTAATAGAATTTGGCCGAAGAGTGGAACGAAAGAGTTCAAGCTCCCAATAGGAGTTTGGCCGAAGGGAAGCTCTGTGGGAGTTGGCTCTCTAGCGGCATCTGGGGTAAGGAAGTGCGGAGGGAGTTTTGGCTGCTCGTTGGAGTCCAATAAGCATCTGACCTGCATGAGCGAGTTCGATGGATTGAAGAGGGTTCTAACTAAGATCCGAATCCTTGCTGGGAGTCCTGAAGGAGCCGAATTCGCTTGAGGAGTTCGAACTAAATAGAGTTCGGTCTAAGGCCCGACCGTTGAAAGTCCCAAAGAACTCGACCTTGAGGAGCCTCTCGATTTGGGCGAGAGGGTTCAGCTAAGACCGGTCCGCTGAATAGTTCTTCCGTGAGTACCTTGATTGATTAGGCTGAGCATCGGACACTGACTTCGATGGAGCGGTGTTTATATCTCGCCTTAGCATTAGCGCATGTCT
>QRFJ01000099.1:0-115346 GCA_006176705.1 Cocos nucifera
ACTACAATTTTTCATGTGCAATATTTGTCGTTCGTTTTAATCCACAAACATAATTTGTTCATAGATTCTGCGTAACGGTAATCTCATGTCATGATCCGTTTTTTTTTCCCATACAAATTGATTGACTTGGTATCGGTACATCACAAGTGGCAGCATGGTAATTTATGAGTGCAGAATAGGAATTTTAAGCTGTTTTCTTCTTCATTGGCTTATATTCACCACGGTGCAAGGATCTTTGGAATAGCATAAACCAATAAAAGTTTTATGTTATATGATGGTGTAAAGAAGTTAATGGCATGATGTTAGCAACACAAGCGAACATCCTGAAGCTATTAATTAAAATTAACCACGAATAGAACAAGATGGGATGTCTACAGTAATGAAAATGCCTTCAAGGGACTGGAGCCAAGAGGTCAAATTAAGTTATATTGTTACCATTTTTTAATTAATGTGATCTTGATAAGGACAACAAGCTATGTCATGGCATTGGCCTTTTATTTCAAGGACTAACGCCATGGGGCTTTTGTTTTGTGCATAGAGATAGTTCTCTTGCCACATGGCAAAATAGAATTGATGTAACTTGTCCTTCTGTTACAATACTGGATGATTTGTTGATTATTAAATTATAGTTGATTATTGAATTACCAAATCAGCATTTTGTGGGTCAACTAACTTTCTTTTATGCATGTAAGAAGGGTTCCGGTCATCCATCTGAGCGAGCTCACATCCATCAGATTTTAACCCATCTGTGAACGCTTGCTTGGTGCGTTGGGTCCAATTGAATCCCTTTTCCAAAGGCCCATAGGCTTCGTTCCATGAAGTGAATAGAAGCTACCCTATATAAAAGAAACAACAGGTCTTGATCATTTCAAGAGATTGCACATGATTAAAATTAAAAGAATATAGTTCCACACGACCATAAAAAGGATGTTAGATCATAATGCCATGAAATCATCCACTACAAGTATTGTCCACCAGCATGTTACACTTTACAAATAGTAAGCAGACAGCTAAAATGAAAAAGAAATAATAATTATAATATAAAAACACTGCTTGACTATGTTCGTATGTAGCATGCATGGGAAGGCAATTTCCTCCTGACCAAAAAAGAGCTTCTGATATCCTTCAAAATTAGGATTAATTATTCCAGCAACTGATGGTGTTTTCCTACCCGTAAATACCAAATTAAAGCTTAATTAATTATCTAATTGACATGAAGAAATAGATATCTGATAATATGATAGTGCATTACTTTCTAGATTGCAAGCTGAAATTTATGATATCACCATGGGGATCCGATACTTGAGAGGATTTGCCACCCACCACCTAAGATATACATATAAATTTATAATTCTAGTTAACAAAAATTAATGAAAACTTCTTTAAATTATTAAAATATTTTTTTCAATAACATTCACCTGACTGAGATATATTTCATTTGGCATTGAGGAATCCAGTGGATGGAAAGGATCACCGAATAGTTGCTATACAATAAAAACTAATGAGTACAACTTTCAGAATCAAAACCATAGAAACATATACAGCACACCTAAATTATATTACCATCAATAATCTGCTGAAATTGTTTGGACCTCCAAGTGCTTGAGACCATTCATGTTTGAAGCTATTGAATGTTGTTCTACATTCTGGGACATGAATACAAAATACAAAGTAATGAATACATGTGATCGCATAATTTACAATGAACTTAAAGATGCTAATATATACCTCATTCAGCTGATGTGATGCTTTTGGATAGGATGCACCAAATTGGGTGTCACTTGAAGGACTTTTTTCCTACACCAAAAGGAAAGAAACTCTATAACCTCTTTAATGCAGAAAATATATCAGCATAGGCAATCAAATTACAAATTCACAAACCTTATAAGCTTGATTTTGCAAATCATTAGTAGTTGGAGCTTTTCTTCTCCTCTTTGTTTGCTTCTCAACCCAACTTTTTGGACGCTTGCGACTCATTTTACCATCTAGCTTCTTGAATCCTTTGGCCTTTCTAGATAGCACTTCATTTGGATTTTGATGCACCATGAACTCATCAATATTTGGTACAGACTCAGTAGTATGAGCTGAATCTTTGTTTAAATTAATTTGCTTCTTGCAAATCTCTCTAGCTTGCTTGCTTAATTTATCCACAGCCTTATCTATAAACACATATGCCTCCATACGATCAGCCACTTGAGTTGCTAGCCTTGTTAGCTTTGGACAAAGTTGTTTGCATCGCCGTGTGCTATCCAAGTTAACATCTTCTTGAACCTTTCTTCCTGCAACATCTTGTACAATTTCAGTCCTTGCTTCTTTCGTCCATCTTCTCAAGATGTATTGCATAGGAACAAATTTAACGTCACTAACATCAAAAACTTTTAAAGCATGACAGCATAAAAGACTAAAAGTCTTAAATTTTCTACAACTACATAAAATTGTGAGATCACAATGATAAAATGAGACTTTATACTATTCCTCTCTATCAACTAGGGCAACCGCAGATTTAGACCCCGATGGACTTTCATTGCGATGTTTTATGTTAGCAGCCGAATATAAATCATATTCCTTTCGGAACATATCAAAGATCTTAGGAGCATAAACCTGCGCAACTTGCTGCAGTAGTAGTGAGTTCTCACACTTCAACCTTGTTATTTTTTTTTTTTGATTGAAACTCACATTGCAACTCTTTGTACCGCTTATCATACACAATCCTTTCCAAGTGCTTAAAAAATTGGACAATATCCAAATTTGGTTTCAAGCAACTCTTAAAATTTAAATTTAAGTTTTCACTAGGTTGTGTACTCTGCATTCCTATTGAGAAAGCTTTTTTCATGTAACACCTTGCCCACTTCTCTTTTACTTTATACAGAGATTTCAGCCATATGTTTTCAAGAATATTGTAATCTTGAAGTAAGGAATTCCATACCGTCTCAAAATAAGTTTCTTCCTCATATTTGTACGTACATGCCTTAAGAAATTAGACCCACCCTTCATTATGTTTCCTAGATGCTTTATGCCATTTTGCATCAAATGCCATGTAGATAATCCATGACATATTTCAGGCATCACTTCAACTAATGCCTTGACTACTGCATATTCTTGATCAGTGAAAAATGTTTGTGGCTTTTTTAATTTGCTCGTGTGTTTCTAAAAAGGTCTCGAACAGCCATTTGAAAGACTCCGTTGTCTCATCATATAAAAAGCAGCTCCAAAAATCACAACTCCTCCAAAATGATTAAATCTCGCAAACAAAGCAAGGGGTCTTGTTGGTGTCAAAGGTTACCACATCACCAAAATGTGCATAATCAATTATCATTCTTGCATCAGCCCGGAAAATATTGGTGATTTGTTCTTCCATGTCAAATTGTACTGCATGATAAAATGATGCGTTCTCCAACAATTATTGTTGAAAGTATCTCGATGGAGCACCTGCTTCTCCATGGACCATGTTTCTTTGTCTTTTATTTCGAAGATAATTTTTTCGATCCAACCTCGTATAACCAAGGTTAGATCTTCCACTCACACGTCTGCTCATCAAATCAAATGATACTTTTTATTTAATTCCCGAATCATCTGTTAAATCAATTTCACATGCTTAAATTTGAGATAACTTGTGCTGACATGCCAACATGTGAGTTGTCTCTATAAGATGAAGAACATGGTTGTATTTATCAACAAAATCATGCGCCTGATACTTTTCACGATCCGGCATATGCATAATCCCTATTCTTGCTGGATATCCTATTATGGTCTCTTGTCGAGGTTTTTTACAAAGATAATCCCCTTTATTTGGCCCAGGACATCTCTCTTTGGAACATACAAATCTGTATGAAGTTTTCTTCCCATCTTTCTTACTTTTGTTGGACCATCATTTTTGAGCATTAAATCCAATTTTTCCAGCATAATTAACCCAAAATTCCCAAGCTGTTTCGCCATCATCAAATTCCATTCCTAATTTAGGCTTCTAGTAAACATCCAAATCAACATTTTCCATTGATGGAATAGTACTTTCACCTACCTCCCTAAATTAAATTTGCAAAATTATCTTAGATATCATATCATAGCAGAAATTGGTTGATGAAAATAAAATAAAAAAAAAAAGCATAAAGCCATCATAATTTTCTTCTATATTACAAAGGCACCATTTCGTTTAAAACAAGTAGCATAAATTTAAATATGAGAATTATTTCAAAAAGCATGATTTTGTAAGAAATACCTTGATTTAGTTGAATTCGTTGCCATGGATGAAAAGGATATGGATTCAATCATGATTCATCTTCTTCCCTCTCTTGCTAACCTTATCCTCCTTCTCCTCCTTCCTTTCTTCTCATTATTCTCTATTGCATGATATAATCTTCCAAATTATTATGGAGCATAGTAAAGCAAAAGCCACACTAACAGGAGTGGGGGACCAAGCTTATTTAGCGCCAAAATTTTCAAGTTAAAGGGGGAGATGCATGATTGAAAGGTTAATTGAAATGGTGAGTTTTGGGGCTGAATTTAAGTTGTCCATATGGCACCGTAATGCCCATGGATTAGAGTGAAAATAAATAAAGGATTGAGATGTGTTGCAGCAGGGCTTCGGATGGTTGAAGAGATTCATGCTGGAGAACTGATTGAGCTGGTTCGAAGCGGATTGCGAGCCAACCTGCAAGATGAAGTTCTAAAACCGATGGGATACCCTTCAATTTAAGATCCTTCGATGCCTAAGTTAGCTGAAGCCTTGTCAACAGATAGTGAAAATTGAAGAATGAAAGGCAGAATGGGAGAGTTTGGGTAAAGAAAATGTTTATGCTTTCTTCAATGGAAAAGTTGAGAGTCACAGTAGAGTTTTGGCTCTATGAACTTGTGCTTATCTTGGAAGGATATCTTATCTCCCTATTTATAGAGGAGTTTGCTTAGGCCTTAAGAAAAGTTTGTTAGACCGTTAGTTTATTATGGCTAGCTGAATTATAGCTGTTGGCCGTTGGCCTTGCTGGCGATTAGCTGGAGTACAATTGGAGGAGGATCGCAATCTGATTGGAGCATAGTTGGCATTCGATCAGCTGTCGAAATATATCGAGGTCGGTAAATCATCGATCTAGGTTGTATGATGAGGTCGGTGATTTACCAATCTCAATATGAGTTGGGTTTACTATACTGGACCACGTCGGTATTTTATCGATCTCGTATATTAGATAGGTCATTTTGGCAAACTGCTGATCAGTTGATGAAGTCAGTGCAAACTTGATATCCTGTGGAGCTCGAGGGCCGCTATCCTTCAGGATGATAAAATGCTGGTTTGGCAATGTGCAATCAAGATGAGGTCAATTTTTATCGATCTAGACCTGATTACCTAGTCAATTTAGTTCTGACTAATATCCCAGCTTTCAGGTCAGTATTTTACCAACCTAACATCAATCTAGCTGATTGCTCATTATCTGAGATAGTGACTCCTTCAAATGGTGCCACGCGTCCTATAGGAGATGTCTGTACTAATAGTTGCCTCCCACTTTTTAGACTTGGAGTGGAACTCCTCCAGCGATAGATGTGGAAAGTCATCTCAAAGGTCATTCACTGCATCAAGGATCGTGCTATGCGGCTGCCAGACTTGCTTTTTAAATAATTCGAAAAGATAGACTATCTCATTTATTGGGATCGTCGTACCCTAGCATTTAAGAAAGTATGGAGAAAGTGAAGCCATTGGTTACGTCACTGTAACCCAGGCAGCGTGGGACATGTGGCACTCATCCGAGGACCAATCGAACTGCCATACGAAATAATCCTACATGGTGCGATCTAGATCGGTGCATTAAAATAGTTTTTCTGTAATTTTCTTGGATGACTGACAGGTGGCTGAAATCCAACGGCAAGCGGATTGATCTGGACCGTTGCTCCCCCTATATATTGGATACTTATCCATTCTTCTTTCATTTTTATTGCCTTTCACCTGGAGCGAAGATTTCGCTATGAAGGAAGCTTCCAAGCATTCTATCTATCGAAGAAGAAGGTGATCCTAGTGATCGCCGAAGTTTTTGGAGAGAGTTTTCGGAAGCAGCAGAGGAGGCTCCTTATCCCCCTTGGTAGGGTTCTCCTTCCTCCTTCTATATTTTTCATTTCTTAGGACTTTTCCTCTTTGGTTTCCTCTGCTTCTTTTTCTTTGAACCTCTCTTTTCATCTCCTTTGCCCCCTTCCTTTTTCTTTCTTCCATGTCTTCTCAGGAGAGTACCTCTCCCGACGACGGTGAGAGGGGGGAATCCATCCTGGGAGGCCATGATATCTGATCAACCCAACTCCTGCTCACCATTGGGGTGGGTAATCTATCTTAAGGTGCCATCGCGGTCGGTGTTTCTGGCAATAATGGTTTAGAATCTCCTGTAAGGAGGTTCTTGGACTATTTCGACCCCAGCACTAAGCCCTCCATTTTGATAGAGGCTAATTTAGAGAAGTTTAGAAAGAAATATCTCATCCCTGACAGCTTTCAGCTCACAGCCCCTAGCCCCTCTGACTAGGTTACACGACCTCTTGAAGGTTATGTAGCCTTCTATGATGAGCAAATTCATTTTTAAGAGGGCATCATAGAACAACACGTCTGTAGAACTTTCATTTTCAACCAAAATTCTTTTTACATCATAGTTTGCTATCATCATGAAAATAGTTTTTCTAGAATTTTCTCTATCCTATTGCCATGAGGAAGGGCCCCAGGATATCCATTCCTCAAATAGTGAAAGGCTAAGAAGCTGTTATTGAAATGAGTTCCACAGTTGGCTGGTGTTGAATATTAACATACCTTTGATATTGATCATACTTATTAATGAGATCAGCCACATCCTTTTGTATGGTTGGCAAATAATAGTCTTGGCAGATTATCTTGTCTGCCAAGGACCTGCTCCCTAGATGATTTTCATAAATTTTCTCATAAACTTTTCGAAGGGCATAATCTGCCTTTGAGGGTCTTAGATATTGAAGTAATGAAGAGAAAATGACTTCTTGTAAAGTCTTTCATTTAGGATGACATACCAAGGAGCTTGTTTTTTGATCTTTCTGGCATTTGTAGGATCACTGGACAGTATTTCTTTGCTTAGGTAATTTATTATTGGGTCTATCCAACTTGATTCATGATCTAGTTGAGCAATCATTTGGATCTCGGTGCTGGGTATTTCAAGAATTTCAATGAATGCCCTTTGATTGAGGTTGGAATATCTCGATGTCGTTAGGTGCGAAAGAGCATCAGCTCGGGCATTCTCTGATTTTGGTATTTGGATAATTTTAAGATCAAAGAAACTTTTGGATAATTTTATTGTATGATGTAAATATTGGGACATAACGAAATCTTTGGCTTCATAATAACCTCGTACCTGTTCAACGACAAGCTGTGAATCTATAAACACCTTGAGTCTCTTAATATTGAGCTCCTTGGTGATTTTGAGTCCTGCAATGAGGGCTTCGTATTCAGCTCCATTGTTGGAGGTTTTGAAATTGATCCTCAGTGCATGTTCAGTGATTGCTCCCTTGGAACTGGCTAAAATCAATCGAGCTCCACCTCCTTAGACGTTGGAGGCCCCATCCACATATAAAAACCAATAAGATCCTTTAGTGATTTCTTCTAAAATTTTTGAGATCTTTTCTTCTTTAGATATTGAACATTCCACTATAAAATCAACCAACACCTGAGCTTTCATAAAAGGCCTAGATCGGTAATGTATATTAAATTCATTAAGTTCAATGGCCCATTTAATCAACCGACCGTTAGGTTGTTGAAGGACCGATCTCAGTGATTGGTCTGTTAAGACAATGATAGAATGAGCTTGAAAATATGGCTGGAGCCATTTGGTGGTGGTGACTAGGGAGTAAATCATTTTTTCAATTCTGGAGCATCGGGACTCCGCATCTCGTAATAATTTGCTGGTATAATAAATAGGCCTGTGTGTTCCTGGATCATCTCAAACTAAAATTGAGCTAACAGTATTAGGTAAAATGGATAGATATATGAATAAATCTTCACCTTCAACGGGCTTTGATAACAGCGGTGCTGTGCTAAAATATGTTTTGAGCTTGTCGAAGGCAGACTGTCATTCTTCTGTCCATTCAAAGTCTTTGATTTGTTTTAAGATTTTGAAGAATGGAAGGCACTTTTTAGCTGAC
Organism: Cocos nucifera; assembly: GCA_006176705.1. Taxonomy (NCBI): domain Eukaryota; kingdom Viridiplantae; phylum Streptophyta; class Magnoliopsida; order Arecales; family Arecaceae; genus Cocos; species Cocos nucifera. The sequence goes on from QRFJ01000099.1 coordinate 8,125, forward strand.
CTGGATATAAATTTACTGAGTGATGCCACTCATCTAGTGGGCCATTGTACTTCTTTTATGGAGTTGGGAGGCTTCATCTCAAGTAAGGTTTTGATCTTCTCAGAATTGGCTTCTATTCCTATCTGGATCATGAGAAAATTAAGAAATTTTTCAGCTGTAACCCAAAAGTGCATTTATTGGGATTGAGTTTCATTTGGTGCTTGTAGAGTTCTCCGAAGGCTTCTTCAAGATCGCTAATATGCCAATCTGCCTCTATGCTTTTGACCAGCATGTCGTCAATGTAGACTTCTATGTTGTGATCAATTTGGTGCTTAAAGATTTTGTTCACTAGGCACTGATAGATGGCACCCACATTTTTTAAATCAAAAGACATCATTTTAGAATAGTACAAACTTTTATCGATGATGAATGCCGTATTCTTCTCATCTTCTGGGATCATTCTGATTTGATTATAGCCGAAGAAGGCATCCATGAAGCTTAGCAACTTGTGCCCTAATGTCGCATCGATCAGTTGATCAATTTTCGATAGAGAAAAATTATTCTTTGGGCAAGTCTTGTTGAGATCGATAAAATCGATGCAGATTCTTCATTTTTTGCTTGCCTTCTTAACCATGACAACATTGGCTATCCAGTTTGAAAACTATGCTTCTCTGATAAATCCTATCTTTAAGAGTTTGCCGACCTCCTCATCTATAACCCTTTGTCTTTCTAGAGCAAAGGTTCTCTTCTTTTACTTCATGGGCTTATATTTTGGATTAATATTTAGTTTATGCATAATGACGTTGGCTGAAATTCCAAGCATGTCTGAGGCTGATCATGCAAACACATCAGCATTTTTTTGAAGAAAAGAGATCAATTTTTTCTTTAAGTCGATATTTATCCAAGCTCCAACCTGGATAGTTCTTTCAGGATCTCTGTCCAGCAGTACAGTAATAAGTGTTTCTACTAATTCACCTCAGATTTTTTTGATCTCATCATCAAGTCCTTGGTCAAAAATTTCGATAGGTGGAATTTCGATCGGTGCTTTTATTTTAGAAGCTATTAAAAAGCACTGTCTAACCATTATTTGGTCTTCCCGCATCTTGTCGACACCCAATCTAGTTGAAAATCGAACAAGAAGATGGTAAGTTGAGACTATTGCCTTGAGGGTGTTAAGCCCAGATTGGCCAAGAATGACGTTATATGTAGATGATATCTTGACGATCAGAAATATAAGTTGCATTATTGATTGATAGAACTCTTTTTCGACAGTAATTGGTAGTGTAATTTTTTCTTCGACTGCCACAGAATCACCTGAAAAGCCAATCAGAGGGCTGCCAACTTGTCTTAGGCTATTGAGCAAATTCATTTTTAAGAGGGCATCATAGAACAACACGTCTGTAGAACTTTCATTTTCAATCAAAATTCTTTTTACATCATAGTTTGCTATCATCATGAAAATGATGATAGCATCATTGTGGGGTGTCTGAATTCCTTGGGCATCATTTTCAGAAAAAGAAATAACATTTTCAACATTGCCTTTTGGGTGAAGGGCCCCTAGATGCCCTCTGGAGCTAGCCATCCTGTGAAATCATATTAATGACTCTTCTAGTTGGCCAGTTGTATTCAGCAGCATCTTCAGACCTTGAGCACAGCTCCAGGGGCTAGTTTACTTGATTTTGGACATATTTATCGAGATAGCCCCGATGGATCAAAGTCTCAATCTTATCTCTGAGTTAACTACATTCCTCGATATCGTGCCCATGATCCCGATGGAAGCGACATTATTTTCTCTTATTTTTTTATCTGTAGGAGTCTTCATGGGAATAGGGCGGTGGATATATCTTTGATTCTCTATCTCCATCAGAATTTGTATTCTGGGGACAGACAAAGAAACGTAGCTATCAAATTTTTGGAGAGGACTTTGGGACCTCATATTTTTTCGAGGTGGTTCACTGTTGTTCTCCTAATTTTCGTGTTCTACCTCGCGAGGTCGCTTCTTTCCCTCTTTATCCTTCTTCTTCTCTTTTTTATTCAACTTTTTCTCCTCCTCAGCATGGGCATACTTTTGGATCCGATCCAACATTGCTTCATAATTCTCTGAAAAGTTCTTATTGAGGGAGAAGGTCAGATGATAACTCCTGAGCCTCCGCTTTAAGGTAGACATAGCGATGGACTAATTAAAATCTTTAACTTTTAGAATAACTGCGTTGAAACGGACCATATATTCTCGGAGGAACTCGCCCTCTTACTGCACCATGGAGAAGAGACTGTCCAAGTGCTTCAGATGGAGATGGTTGTTTCCGAAATAGACCATAAAAAACTTACTCAACTGATCAAAAGAAGAAATGAACTCAGGATAGAGTCCAGAAAACTATATTCTTATAGATTTCTTGAGAGTGATGAAAAAGACCATGCACAGAAGGACGTCAGACATGCTTTGAAGCCTTATAATATTTCTGTATCCTTCAAGATGATCTTGAGGGTGAGTGGAACCATTGAATGGCTCCAAAGTAGGCATCTTGAATCGGGATGGGATCGATTCATTTAGGATTTCAATAGAAAAAAAAAGTTAGGTGAAAGTCCTTACTCTGGGAAGGCTTCTCGAGTTGCACCTTCTTCAATTTTTTCTCAAGATCTTGAAGTTTTTGCTCAAGATCCACCTCTCGTAGAGGTCTTCTGCTACAGGAAGTTGATTCTGCTTCATAAAAGTGGTCTTCTTGATCAAGAAGATACTCCCGATGGAGTTCTTAGAGAGTTGAAGGATGACTGATCTGTGACATAGCTTCTCGGAGGATAGATTCTTGCTGTTACTTTGTTATTTGCTGAAGCTGCTATATGGCATTAGTGAGGGCCTGGACTTACTGTACTAGAAGACTGAACTGCTATGGATCGATTGCAGCTGGAGGATGGGATTGGACTATCTTCAGAGGGGCTCTTGGAGAAGACTGAGCCGAATTTTGCGCTTTCTTGATCATTTTTCACTAAATCTTGGATAAATGTCCTTCTTCTAGCGCCAATCTATTACAACAAAATTTCAGATGGTCAAAGATATTCATGTTGGAGAACTGATTGAGTTGATTCGATGTGAATCATGAGCCAACTTGCAAGATGAAGTCCAAAAATCGGTAGGGTATCCATCGATTTAGAATTCTTCGATGCCTAAGTTAGTTGAAGCTTTATCAACAGATAGTGGAATGCAAGAATGAAAGGCAGAATGGAAGAGTTTGGGTAGAGAAAGGTTTGTTCTTCCTTCAATGAAAAAGTCGAGAGTCAATTTCAGCAGAATTTTGGCTCTATGAACTTGTGCTTACCTTGAAAGGATATCCTGCCTCCTATTTATAGAGAAATTTACTTAGATCTTAAGAAAAATTTGTTAAGCCGTTAGTTTATTATAGCTAGCTGGATTATAGCTGTTGCCCATTGGCCTCGCTAGCGATTAGCTAGAGTATAGCTGGAGGAGGGTTGCAATTTGATTGGAGCGCAGTTGGCGTTCGGTTAGCTATCGAAATATGTCAAGATCAGCAAATTATTGATCTAAATTGTATGATGAGATCCGTAATTTATCGATTTCAATATGAATTGGATTTACTATACTGAACCACGTCAATATTTTACTAATCTCGTATATTATGCAGATTATTTTGGCAAGCTGTGGATCAGTTGACGAAGTCAGTGCAAACCCAATCTCCTGTAGAGCTCGAGGGTCGCTATCCTTTAGAACGATAAAATGCTAGTCTTGCAATGTGCAATCAAGATGAGATCGATTTATTATCGATCTAGACCTGATTACCTAGTCAATTAGGTTCTGGCTAATATTCCGACTTCTAGATCGATTTTTTACCGATCTGACATTAATTTGATTGATTGTCCATTATCTGAGATGGCGACTCATTCAGATGGTGCCACGCATTCTATAAGAAATGTTCGTACCAACAAGATGTATTGGAAGTTACTCTCTGCCGTTCGAATAGAATGGCAGAAGATGTTCGTTCGTTTGAGTTTTATCAAGCTTGGTTGACTTTTGATTTTGACTTAAAACTTAACTTCAAGCATGTTTTGTTGGTTAAAGCTTGGTTTATTTTTCTTTCCAAATCAAGATCAATTCGAGTTTTTAGTTCATCCGACAACCCTAATCCATGTTCTATTGCTGGGCATAATTGCTATTAAAGGATTAATGAAATTTATATGATCGGTGCCATATCCTATGGAGACAAGGGGTTGCGATATAAAGTTCCAAACCTTTAACGGAAACCAGGTGGAGTGCGGTTGGTTCCTGGATTTTGGGAGCATTTGCCCTCCTTGTAGCGGCAAATTAAACCTTTCCAGCACTTACGCAGTAGACGCGCCCCAACGCAACGGTCGTGATCTGCGACGCTATTAGTACTGTTAAGCGATAGACTTTGAGCTCTCCTGGACGTTCGCGGAACCACGCGTTATACCTCTCGGCTTTTGCTTTCCCCAAGACGATCGACTCCTCTCACGCTACCGCGTCCTCGTCGTGGAAGAACCTTAGGTACCTTGAATCGCCCTTCTTCCACCCGCCCTCTTCTTCTCTGTTTCTTCTTCTCTGGCATTTGTTCTACGCCCTTTCCTGCGAAGTTTTCGTGGTGCAATTGCGCTTGTTGGAGAATTAGGGTTTTCGATTTGGTCCCAAGGGGAAATTCTAGTTTTGTTGTGCTTAATTTTTCGTAATCTAGGGTTTTGAAGTTATAATATTGGTGGTCTTCGATTATTTTGTTTGCATCGGAATTGCCGACTGTTTTTTTATTTTGCCGCTAAAACGGGGGCAAATGCTCCAATTTATTGGTAGTCTTCCTTATTTTGCTCCAATTTATTGGCAAGTCTTTGTTTGAAAAGTTATGGTTATTCCGTTCTGGCGATCTCTCAGTTGATGATAAAATCTTTATATATGTGGGATTTTTGTATGTGTAAGAGAATATATTGCGTGTAATTTGATCAAAATAGGTGTGAATTCTTCGCAGAGCCTTCTGGGTTGGAAGAAGGGTAAGCTTCTGATTTCTGAAATGCGATTAGGATCTGTTAAATCTTCGGAGATATGAGTAGAAGATTTTGAGCAGTTGACGCAGTTGACAGTTGGAATTAAGACTTCTTGGTGTTCCGTGAATTGCTTAATTGCTTATCTATGCTGGGAGATTCTTGAGAGTTTGTTGATACTGTTTGGAAATTGCTGGTGCGATTGGGGGTGGATCCACTAGATCAACCACGGCTCTAAGCAAAGAATATCGTCTTATTATTAGAAGGGGAAGAGAATGCTTGCAAGGTTTCCCTAAGTTTTTGCTTGCTTCCCCTTCCTTCCATGGTGGGCGGGGTGCCCTACCATCTGCTGGTGGGCATCCTTCAGATCTGACATTCCTTGCTGGTGGTGGTTCTGAAGTTTGATCAAGCTTTAGTTTTGTAGATTTTCTTAGTTAGTAGTGTACTTGAGCATTGTAAAACTATGGTATCAGTCACTCAGGCTGAAGGGGAATGCCCATTTCTGAAGCAGAATGCTAGCTCGGAACAGGCCAAATGTAACAAAATGCCTTTCACAGGTTTTCCTTCCCCCTTGTTGCTTTATGTTTCATTCACATTTTTTCCCCTTTACATTGTTGTTAACATGCCCACTTAATTGGAAGATACATTCTTCACGTGGAAATGCATGCTGGCTTTTGCTTTCTTTTTGCTGTCATGTTAGGTTAGTCATGGAGTTGTTTTAATGTAATTTATTGTATACTCATTATCATGATGTACCTATGCCTAGAAGCTAAAAATGTAATCTGCATTTACTTGAATATTTTTTTGGCAGACTCTTGCTTTCGTTTCTTTACTTTTTTCCCCTTTAATCAGAACATTTTCTTCCATATATTGGGTGTTAGATCTGTATCTTTGTTCTTTGCTTTCACCTTATAATTTAATGATATGTGGTTCAGAAAATAGCCAGATAAAAGTAAATTTTCTACTAATATGAGGATTAGTTATGGAAGCCTAAAATTCTATGAACAAGGGACGTGCTCAAGTAACATGATAGGATAACATCACAAACCCAAACAGTGTTTCTCCATTCAAACATGTGGCTGGTATTTTATCAATCTCATTTTCATAAATAAATGTATGATGGATGGAGCTTATTTTTCAGCTTTCTTGCTTTTTCACAGTATTCAATTATGGAAATGGATAAAAAATTGCCCTTCATCATCAATCTTCTGGATTTTTGTGCCACTATTGCTTTTCATTAGTTGTTGTGGCTTTAGGACACTAATCATAACGCGTATGCAAGGCATGCAGCTAATGCTAAAGCTTTTACATATATGATAAACTTTTAAAAAACCATCATGAATTATATGCTAATATCCCTTCTTGATATAATTGTTTGAGATCTAATTAGCATATAACATTCTTAATCTATATAAGTTGAAGTTTTACCATGACCAACAAGTGACCATAACTTTGGATTTTGAGGGATGTGAGACTATTAGTATGCATAGAATCATGGGAATCCCAACTTGAGGGAGAGTTTCCTCTTGGGATGCTTCCTTCTCAGAGTCCAGTAGTGTTAGGATTCGTTTTTATAGAAGTTTGGCATGGTTTAAACCTCTATGGAGGAACTCTTATTATGGTTATAATGGAAATTAAAAAGCTTTGAGATTTGCTGCTTCTACGATGTTAGGATTAGGATATTGCTAGTATGTGAGGTAACTCATCTGACTTTGGGCTAAAAGCAATTGAGCACTTATGTGTTATTTTATTTAATGATTGATACAAATATGACTTTGGATGATTTAACTGAATGGAAGATATTTTACTTATAGTTAGAAGGAAAATATAAGGGTGTGTTTGGTAGGGTTTTTTAACCATGGAATAAGCCATTTATTCCATAGTATCTTGCTAAACACCAAAATTGGGACAAGGGATAGGCTTATACGGGATAAACCCTTGTCAAATGACATCATCCTATTCTTGCAGCACCTGTGGATGGGGTTTTGTTTTTGTTTTTGTTTTTGTTTTTTTTTGTTTTTTTTGTTTTTCTTTTTTTTTTTGGGTGGGGGAGAGGGGGTTGGGGGCCATTACTCCAATTTTTGGGGTCTCCTTATTCCTCCTGATTACCATTCTACCCCTCTCTCCGTCGATTCCTCTCCCTTTCTCAAATCCCTCCCTCTTGCCTAGCATTGGTGATACTCCTTTGCAGGGTCTGTTTCAGCTATCAGCAAGCCCATTTGGGTCAATGATGACCAGATCCACTCCTTCGATCGGCTTATTTGGTTTTTTTCTTGGACATTGAGGGTGGAACTGCTCTTTGATGCCCCCTTCCCTTTATTCTCATTTGTCGGCTGCTTGATGCACCACTAGATTGTCTGCTCAAATGTCATGGAACTTTGTACCTGCTTCTAGTTGGGTGTCTTGTTTTGGTCTTTGTTCCATTGCCAAGGTATGGCTCTCGTGCCCACAAGTTGATAGATTTGTTATTTTGATGAATGTTGATAGATGACTGAAATATTGGTTGATGTTCTCAAGTTTGTTCCTCTGTTGAGTGATCCAGGTCTTGATTTTTTTGAATGGATAATTGCATCATCCATTGCTCATGATATGCTCCATAGATGTTCTAATAGGTCTTAGGATGGATGATGCTTGGTGATGGATTGGTTTTCCTATGTTTCTTTTCCATTTAGATGGATTTGGACAAGCCAACACTCTTAAATAGTTTTTTGTTTAGAAAGTATTGGCCAAAGTTGTGTATTGGCTTGGACATCATGCGATGGATGAAGTGGAGGGCATGTATGGTGGGCATCATAATACTACCACATTTTGATATGCATTCATATGTGGCTATTTCTAAATAAGTATTATATGGACAATTGTGCCCTTGCTATATTCTACAAGTTCAGGAGGTAATGGAGAGGAGAGGCTGCGGTTGGTGGGTGGTTGCACCCACATTCAACCTTACCTCATTATACTCAACCATTTTTTCATAAATGATGGATGGGCAATTTTGTCCAAATGACAAAGAAACACCACTTATCCCCTCGACTTATTACTCTCACCAAACAACATATCCCATACTGATCCATCCAACCAAACACATAAAAATGTATTCCTCTAACCAAACAACATGCACTATACATATCCATCCAACCAAATGCACAATCTTATTTCACAGTATAGGCTTATCCTTCTAAACTTACCTGAATAACTTTCCATTATTCCTTCAAAATGTATCCTGCAACCAAACACAACCTATGTCCGCTTGACATATTGTCAGCAATCAATGACCACATCATGTGGGCATTGTTGCTCTTGATATATTGAATCATGCCTTTTTATCAATTTTATTATATTTTCTAAGTTCTAATTTTATCTTTGCTTCACCACACACCCATACCGCGTACACTAATATTCTAAGGATCTTTTAGGTTCATCTTAATGAGTAGTGGAATATGAATTTCGACTTAGGTCTCAATCCAGTGTTTGATGTAGCAATAAACAGAAGAACAATATTTCTTTTGGAATCACAAACTCCTTCAGTTGAAGGAATAGGGGTTCCACTCATAAATGGGAGGAATGCTCATTTTCATAAGAATTGTAATGAACTAATTAGCAACATTTAAGGTATAAAATCACAACAAATAATGAATTTGGTATAAATTAATTATAGATGATTATGATCTAAAATAAAAATAATTTGATTAATATTTAATTAAAATTATTATCTTATTAGAAAATACTGAAATCATCAAGGAACTTTCTGTGTAATATTTTATCAATTATTACTTGTAGGTTTACTACATATTATATACCAGCAAATGAGCACTTAACAATGCATGATAAAGGAAAAATTATTAAAAATAAAAGGTTGAATCTAAATAGGAAAATTAAAATATATTAGAGTTAAAATCAATTAAAACTATAAATTTAATTATAAAATATAAAATAAATATGTCTGAAAAGCTGCATCTTTCACAAAATGTGGCATTAAATAGAGTGGAATGGAGGAAAAGGATTCCTGGCCCCAAGTTTGGGATCAATGCTTAGTTGAGTTGAGTTGATCTATGAAAATTAGAGTAACAACATACCTCATTAAAATACCAAAGAATATAAAATAAAACATAAGAAAATATTTTAATTAAAAATTATAAAATATGATAAATATTGGGTCAAAAAATTATAAGAATATAAATAAATTAAATAATAATTATAATTATAAAATTAAATTTAAACTATCAAATATAAATAAATATCAAAGGCAACTAAAAAATAATTAACAAAAAATAGAAAATGCATAATATAGAACATAATGTCATAATAAACAAAGAAAAATACCAAAAAAGAAAAAAAAAGTATTAATCACAGAGGAAAGTATAAAGTAAAAAGGAAAGTAATGTATAAGTAAAAATAAATAATGGGCATATAACATTATAACTAGTCGAAGACCCGCGTATTGCACGGGGTAGATAATTTACAGCCTGTAATTATTTAAAAAATTAATAATAAATATTTTTTAATTTTTTTAAATATTTTATTTTATTTATTATATATGTTATATATTTTTTATTATTTTATAAAATAATATTTTATTCTTTTTTCTTCCTATTTTCATATCTTCTATGCATCCTCCTGTCACCCCACCATGGCTCCCATTCTTTCTCGGCAAATGCTAATTCCGATCGCACCTTCGCCTCCTTTCTTCTCATATCTTTTTCATGCCCATTGATGCCGCCTCACCACCGCTTCCCTCTCTCGGCAAACGTCGATCCCAATCGCACCACTCGGTGCCCCTGTCAGTATTGCCGCCGGCACCACTAACGAAAAAGAGACTCTTTTTTCTTTTCTTTCTTTTTTCTTTTTCTCTTCTTTTTTCTTTTTATAAAATAATATTTTATTATTATTTTTTCTTCTTTCTTGTTCTCATTACTTTTTTCGTGCTCATCAGTGCCGCCCCACCCCTCTGCCATCCCACCACAGCTCCTCTTATCTCTCGGCAAACGTTGATTCTAATTGCACCGCTGCCTCCTCACTTCTTCTCATACCTTCTCCAAACTTTTGGAAGCTATTAAATGCAGAGATTTATCTTTCAAATTGACGAAGTACCATGCCCTATTTGTGGATCATTTATTAGATTTAATCTAATATGATCAATGGATCTATTTAGATCTCAAAACATATTATTTTTTAAAAAAAATAATAAAAATATTATTTTTTAAAAAATAAATTGGTATGTTATTATTTTTAAAATTAAAAAAAATGATATGTTATCATTTAAAATAATAATAAATTAGCATTTTTAAAAATTATATATTATTATTTTATAATATTTTATTTTTTTTAAAAAATAATATTTTTTTTAAAATATTTTTCATCTTTTATCCCTTTCCTACTTTTATTTTTAAAATATTATTTTTTAAAATTTTTAAAATATTATTTTATTATTGTTTAAAAATATTATTTCGATTCCACGTGGCACAACTAAAGTCATGTGAGATGCTAAGGTTTGCTAACTTAGCAAGTCAAAATTCCTCCCAACATGACATGTATCGAAAAAGAAAAAATAATAAAACATTATTTTATAAAATAATAAAAAATATAATATATATAATAAATAAATAAAATATAGAAAGCTAAAGAATATTTATTATGAACATTTATTATTAAAAATTTTAATATTTTATTTTTTAAAAAAATATTTTTTTAAAAAAGTATTTTTCATCTCTTATCTCTTCTCTACATTTATTTTTAAAATATTATTTTTTTTTAATTTTTTTAAAATATTATTTTATTATTATTTAAAAATAATATTTTGGTTCCACGTGGCATAACTAAAGTCATCTGAAATGTTGAGGTAGCAACACCATAATACTCCTCAACAGAGTATTGTTATATATATATATATATATATATATATATAATAGATAATTGTTGCTTAGAAGTTCGTAATATAGATATATATTGTAGTAGTCCCTCGGAAGAAATGCAGTGATCATTATTTTAAGATTTATTTCTATTTTTTAGTCAGCATTGTTTAGAGAATTTATATAAAATTGATTATATTGTAATATATAACTAGCTAAATTAAATATTAGCATTTAATTGCTATTCCTTTTTCTTGCATTGCTTTGTTTCATGCCTACACGATAGAATAGGAATCCTGATTCTGATTCATTGACTTCCACTCTATTCCTTTATTTGCTCTACCTTTTTCTATCTTCATGGCACCTATAATGATGCTATGGCCATGGCCACCTTCCTAACCGTTTTTTGTCAGAAATATCCATCGTTCTACTTATATTCATCTCTCATGCTATTCTTGGTTTTTGTCTAGTAGAAAAGAAGAGAAAAGAAAGTTGAGAATTTTCCATTGTTTGGTTGCAACAAGAAAATCAAGGAGAAATTTGTTAAAAACTTTTTCTTTCTTGGCTGGGATAAGTCTTATCTTAACTAAATTTTCTACAAGAGACTTGGTTTGCTTTTCTTTCTTAAAATTGCTACCTTTTGGGTAGGGAAAATTTGGCCACAAATTTTCTTTCAAAATTTTTCCTTTTGATTTTCTTTCGATTATCAAACATTGGAAAAGAAGATTCTACCATAACTTTCTTTTCTTTCACTTTCTCGGCAGCCAACTAGAGTCTGAATGTTTTCATCCTTTTATCTACTATTTTAGTCATCTTGTTTATTGGGAGTAGTTTGGAGAAATTGCAGTTGATGGTATGTTGGTGGGATAGCCGGATCAAAAGGCTCTCCAATCTCATGTAATTCTTTCTTCCTCTTCCTTCCCTCGTCTAATGATTCACATTATCCTTCTCAACTTACAAGATATCATATGAGAAGATATCTTAGCAACCAAACATTCCCTCATTTTCCCATTTCTGTAGATTTGATCATGTAACTATCCACAATGCATTACCAATTTTACCTCTGTTATTTTTATCTTTGGATTTCTTTCTACTGAATTCTGTTGCTACTTCTTCCTTAATGAACTTGATTAGCCCAGAGTATGTATTCTGATTATGTTTTTGTGATGCCATCATGGGTGTCCCCTGGTCATCAAAGGCTACTGTCCATGTGCGCGCGCGCGCGCGCATGGTGCGCTAGAGGGGTTAAGGCCTCTCACTCTGAAAAAAATACAAACCCAACTGTCAGCCTCCAAAACTGGGTCTGGGTCTAGTTCAGCAGGGAAAACAGAAGTGCTCACAGCATTTGCTGGGCTGTTGCCAGCTATTCCAGCAAGCAGATCTGCTTATCAGTTTCGCTTCCTGAAAATGTGAATGGCTTTCCAACAATCAACTTGTGAAGCGTTCTTTGAATACCACCATATATGGATGCACGGAGGCAGGGGAAAAGGTCACCTTTGCATGTAGAAATTTCCATCTTTAACCCATTTCTGGTAAAACTTCATAATCAGATTCTTGGAGAAGATGTTAACAATTTGCTGTTTTGCGTAAAATATCAAAATAACACATCCTTTAAAAATCCAGGAGGGGCCTCTAGTTCTTTCACTGGTTTAGTAAAGTTTATTTCTTTGTTAGTATAAAACCTTGAGCTAGCATGCTAAGCATTTATAACTTAATCTAATTTTGTCTGATGTTGAGCTGTTTTCTTTCTATTTTCATCTCTCAAGCAATATTAACTAGATAAATTTTTCCTATTTTTTCGTAAATTTCAGGTACTACAACACATGTTTACCAGCTTGGTAGTTCTGCTGAAGAGAATGGTGGCCATGTGGGCTTTTCATACACTGCTGAAGATAGACAAAGTTTATTGGATGCCCTTCTTCTTTCTCAGGTACATCACCTTGATGAATATTCTATATATTTCAGGACTGGTCTTTTGAATCCATCAATTGTTACCTTTCAGTGGGAAGATCATGCATGGAAGGGTCAACTCAAGTATGATGTTACTGCCTGTGAAATGAAGGTGCTTTTTCTGATGCTAATTAATACAAGTATGTCTTTGTTTGAATGGTCTTCTAGATTTACTATAATCCCCAATGTATGATGCCTCTGCAGGTTGTTGGCGGTGGAAAGAATTTCATCGCTCAGTTGAATGAGAATTGGAATTCAAATTTCCTGACAGAATTTGAGAACAGTGTCCTCCAACCTTTGGAGTCTAGCAAGTCGGGTTATATGAAAACTCACAAGGAGGATATACTTTTTTGCATCACACATGGAGAAAGGGAGAGCTCTGAGATTATTTTTTCGACCATGGTACCAAAAGATGGAATACTGGTTGTTGTTAATGTAAGTAAATAAGCTGTATTTCTATGATGTATGTTTAAGCTAGTTGCTCAAGATTCTTTATTCTTCTTTGTCATTAATTTTAATTTCCTTTTGTAAGGCAAATCCTGTTGAGTACGGTCATGTTTTCTTGATACCATACAAGATCCATCAATTGCCTCAGTCTCTGGACAAGAAGATGTTTGGATTGATCACATGGATTGCTGGTGAAGTAAATAACTGCTCTTTCCGTATTTTCTTCGACCACAGTGCTTCTCCTTGTTCAGATCAGATATATTTTCAGGTAATGATTTTATTGACCGTTGTTGTGCTCTGATGGGCTTTAGCTTGTATATTATCAAGATTTTCTTCTGTATGTACAGATCAGCATAATTTTGACCACCCTTAAAAAACTGGCTCAGGTATAAGGTCAAGTTCTCATTGGGTTGGTTTATCTTGTATGTTTAATAGGATTTTGCTTGGAAGTTTGCACTATATTTAAGACCAGATTTAATCTGGTATTGGTTGAGCCTTATTCTAGATATATTGCTTATTCTTGGAATACGATTGTGCCATATTATAGAATTCAGGTTGGGTCTGGCTACCCTAGTTCTTCAGTCCAGACATGCAAATCGTAACCAGCTTGACACTTTTGGTCTGCAGCCCGACAGAAGTGGTGAGTATAGGTTGGTTTAGATATGGGTTAACCCAACCTGAGTATCACCCCTAGTATTTTGTCATTGACGATGACTTAGAATTGTGTCTTGTACGTTCACAAGCATTAATAGCTTGTGAATGGTTGATGGGTCGTGCCTCAGTTTTTCTAATGCATAAATTTGGCCAGGGTTTGGAGCACATATCCTGGCTTCTGTTGTTAGTCTATGTGTCGTGAGTTGAACATTATATACTAAATTGTCATATGTGAAGAGGTCTCTCTTCTATGAGATATTTGTATGCATTTCTTAAATCCATGCAATCATACTATAAGAACAAAGTGATTTGAAGCTACTTATTAGTAGTATTATTATCATTATCTTTATCATTTATTTGAGAACTATTATCATTTCCATTGTTATCATGACTACACTTTGCAAATTCTCTGACCATTTACATAATTTCTTAACAATTTCTATTAGCGCATCTTATAAACTATGTTAAAATCTATAATAATCCTTTTATATTTTCTCTTATAACTCTAATGTGTTTGTATTTTTCACATTATCTCTTGAATTACACAATCCTCATGATTTTCTTGACTTTTGACCTCATATTTTGCTGAATTGAAATGAGGCTCGGTCAATGCATGAGTTCATCCTGCTAAGTAGCATAGCTTTCTGTAATGGCTGATATGCATCAAAACATGCTGAAGACGTGAGATTTTTGAAATCTGATATAGAGGATAAGTTGTATGCAACAATGAATGGAAAACCAGATTTGTGAAGTATGCATTATTTTTTGGGTAATATGTGTGCTAATTCAACAAAAAAAGAAATTTTTTTCTTGATTATTTATATAACTATGAGCCCCTATGGGTGTCTTGATAATAACGGTCTTACCTCGAGACACCTATCAATGCCATCTTATCGAGTCTTTTGACAAAGTTTTATTTATTTATTTATTTATTTGTGCACTACGTTCCTCAATGTAATATAGAATATGGTATTTTTCTAATCTTATTATTATACCAAGTGATATGTTGCCCCATTACTATTTCACAGTATGCAAGTATTGTTTATTTGGCTCCTCAATATAGGTGAAAGGATGTCACTAATTTGAGATGTCCTTGCAGGGGTTCTCACTTAGATGGTTTTACTGCATTACACCATCTCTCTCTTTTTTTATTGTTTTTGTGCATATCACACCTGAAATTTTGTAAAAATAATTATCCTTATTTGACTAGATAATGTCAAGTTTAATTGCAAAAAGCCCTTTCCCTTAGCCTGTTGTCTTCCCAATTAACCACTAACCCTAGTTAACTCAACTAGAGTTAGCCAATGACAATCCGAGCTGCAGTTATTCTCAACCAGGGTCCCCAACCTAAAGCATAAATAGCCTCTCCAATTGAACGGTTGTGCGCTCATCCTACTTGTGCGGTCATTGCCAGTATAGGAGGTGACCTTGAGGTGTTCCAAGTTCAAGATCCCCAAAACATGGCTCTCCATGACCAATGGGATTTGGCTGTGGCTGGAGATCTAGTTCCTGTCCTAGTATAGCGAGAAAAGCATGTCTTTGAGCCCAACTGAGATCTGGTCTTGGGTTAGGGCATGGTTGAGCATGCAAAGATCTTGAAGTTGGGGGGGATCTGGCTGTGGAGATTTGGTTGTTGCTTCAATTGAAGTTCTTGGTGATGTTGAGGACAGCTAGGCGGGTGAGGCAACTGATGTTGGCTGAGAGGGGCAAAGAGGTAGTTGTCAATGTGGTCAAGGATGCACAGGAAGGGAGGTGAGGCAGGGGTGATGGAGCTGAAGATCTACTTTTTAGTTGACGAGGATGAGGGTGGTGAGGGGATCGAGGAAGTAGATCTCGGAGAATGTAAGGCTAGACATGAGGCCACCGGAGCAGCTGGCACGTGAGAGGATAGGGTCCTCAGATTTGCCTAGAAGGATAAGGTCGACAATGTGGCCATTGGTGCGATTGCAACTGTTGCATCATTGAGAGCAATAGTCGAGGCTAGTCTAGGAGAAGATTTTGAGGTAGCACTCCGAGAGGGCCGTGTGTAATGCCAAGAGGGTAGTGCAATTTGACAACGGAGTGGATGGAGAGATGAGAAGAGAGAAAGGAACTATTGGAGGTTTTGCCTGGTTGATGGAGGAGCCACCACCAATATTGAGTGACACCCTTGTACGTCTAGTCCATATCGGAGCCCTTGACGAGGTTGAGGTTGGAGCGGGAGTGGCAACTGCCCTTCTTGAGGACAACTACCTTGAACCAGATCAAACTACCATGATGTTGCAGCAAATGGGGATGCTTCTTGTGGATGGTGAGGAGAGGCTGGTACGAGAGGGCAGTAGCGAGGACATCTCTGGGACTCTTCATGTGGACCAAGACACGATGGTGGGCCTAACAGGCAGTCTTCACTATTGTGGTCAATGTTTGACTAAACATTTGACCTGGTCATCAAATTCGGTATTGGGCTTAGGGTAGTCTAATACATTCGGAGCTAGATGGATAGTCAGTTAAAGCTGGCACACTAAGGCGGTATGGGTAATTTTATCACCTAATTTACAGCAGTCCCATGAAACACCTTAAAAATGGTTGTCCGCAATCTGTTAGAGTAACGCATGTTTGTTGCAGTTTAAACCGACATTATCTGGATTGATTTGTAAAATGGGGAGGGCCGGTGTTATATGTAATTAAAATAAAATCATGTGTCTGGTATTGAAAAAAAAAAAATCCTTTTTTAAGAGTAATCTCTTATGTTCATGTAAAATGTTGTGTTCCATGGTTTATAGTAATTTCTGAGCTATGACATTGATCAGTGCTTTATATATGCTGTATTCACCCTTTTGTCCTGTCATTTTTAAAAAGCTCAAGTTCTTAATACCACACTTGGAAAAAAGATTCAAAAAACTTCTGCTAATTTAAGGTTACAACACTATTAAACAGTGGGATGTATGGACTTTTCAGAGAAGATTGCAGTAAATGTAATAACAAACTAATCAGCTAACATTGTTATTCCAATTCTGCTGCAGGCTAGTTACTTTGCTAACCCTTTACCTGTGGAGCTTCTCCCGACTGTCCCTGTATGTGGTGATGTGCTAACAACAGAGATATGTATCTGTGAAGTTGCAGATTACCCTCTTAAGATCTTAGTTTTCATGAGCAAGAACTTGAAAGCGCTAGCTGATGTAGTAGCAGAAATCTGTTCCACCTTGCATAACCATAATGCTGCATTTAATCTGCTGATATCCGATTGCGGCACAAAAATGTTCTTGTTTCCTCAGGTAAGCATGGTTTCTGAATATGTGATATGCTATTCTCTGTCCATGTCTTTCTATTTTGGCTACTCTTACATTACCTTCCTTCATTGAGCTTGAGGTGCTCGAATTTGTTTGAGTGAAAACAAGGTAAAACCAAATGATTGCTGCCTGTTACTGAGTTAGAAAAATGCTTTTTAAGGAAACGTTTTCATCTGTTGGAGAAAAGATAGTTGCAGTGAATGAGATGTAGGTTTGGAGAAACTGTATCTCAACATTGTCACCATGGAATGCTTGAAAGGAATCTCTCTCATGGAATTATTAAAGACTGTTATTTATCAAGCAAATGTCTAGTTAAATTGCTTATAACTTCAAGTTCTTACGTTAAGCCTTTGCTGAACCAATAGGAATAGCTGTTATCTCGGTGCTGCCACCCATCCGCCGGGACAATGCATCAGCTAAATAGAGATTGTCGAACCTGTTCTAATCTTCTGCTATAGCTGGTTGTTCCATGCATAGAAGATAGATTACAGGAGTTCCTATAAGTTAGCAGTCTAATTTTTGTCAGATAGCTTCCTTGCAGTCGCCAGAACCTCCATATGCTGTTGGTTCCGAAACCAGACCTTTTATGTGATCCTGATCAGATAATAAATAGTATTTGTTTCTTTATGTTAAATAATAATGTAGCTGTTTGTGTGTGTGTAAACAGGTCCATAAAGTGCTGATGGGGTGCCACCTTTCTGCTTGGGAATGTGGGGGCTATTTTGTTTACGACACAAAATCTGATTTTGATTGTGTGTCTGAGGTGGAAATAATAAAGAGTATGGCTTCCATTTCGCTCGACAACAGCAGCTTCCAAGCTCTGAAGCAGCTTTGCTGCAATATTGCAAATAAACTCACTTTTGGAGACGAATAGCCTTACCGTTTGGAGCAGTCAGTACTTACGTAAGATGGTTTGATGTCATTTGTTTAGTGGCGGTACTGGTGCACAGTTTATTGTTATTTCTAGGTATTCTGCAACCTGAAGTCTTGTGCAATTACAAACATTATCCATGTACTATTGCCTTTGAATTCCATTCCGTCGAGATGCTATGATTGAAAATTTTATGTTTGCATTTACCTGTGAGATGGTATGGCATCCCTCTTTCCTTGCAGGGCCTTGAGATGTATGTTTGGGTCTTAATTTGGTTCTTAATTGGTATACATGGTTAATTTCCACTAAGATTGAGCCATTGAGTTGGTTTGGAACCTGGTTAAGATTCTGTGAACCTCCGGCGTGTGATTTTGGATGCATAAGTGAACAATAAACTATTTGCTGCCATGACTAAGATTGAAGAAACCAAATGATTTGTTTCCTGCTTCTGTCTTCCCGTATCTCTATTCACTCAACACTTGGTATGATTAAGTCTACTTTTAATTTTCTATTATCTCAATGAAATTTCGGTGGGCTTGTATCTTTTGCATTTCTTCAAAAAGGAATGACTGAAGTAACGATATGAGCGCAATCGGTTGAGGGTAGCATGCCATCGTGTACGTGACAGCTGCTTTAACTTCTTTTGTTACTTCTCTGTTCCAGGTACTGGCTGTGATTTCATCAACCCATGGAATGCATGATATGATATTGTTTTACCCCTTTTCTGATTTCTGTTTTGTGAATTGGTCCTCTGCCAACTTATTTGTGGATTGCCATTTCCTTGCAAAGTGACCTGAAAGTTGCCCATTTTAAGTGAGCGTGTTCATGTAAATCTGTGTAACTTGTTAGATAAAGGCACGTCTTGAATCGCTATTACAACTAGTAAACCTAGGGTGTTGTCTTGATCTTCTTGCCGCTTCCGACCTAGACTCCGAGTGAACCAAAAGGCCTTGGCGAATGACCTCTCCAAAACTAGTAGAGGCGGCGTAAGTGGAGTTGTGAAGATTTAGGATTGGGTTGGGTGCTCCAACGGAAAGGAGAGTCATCAAGGACTTTATTTTTTCTTCCAGTTGTTGGATTATTCGTTACAAGAGATGAAAACTTCATATCCGCCGCAGATGAATGAGAAATTATTGTAGTAGTTGGCTCTACCAGAGAGATTTTTACAGGCTGGAAAGCTTGATCCGGGAATTCGAAAGCCGAATCCTTCCCTGTTGCTGCTGTGGAGCTCCACTGCCTTCCACTGAAGAAAAGCCTTTTGACCTCAGCTGTGTATGGACCAAATCAAAGACCTTTTCTTTGACAAATTGGTGGAAATTAGAAGTGAATTTACAGGTCCTTGGCTGATCCGAGGTGATCTCACCATCATGAAGTCGATCTGTGAGAGAAGAGGCAAAGCCTGGTGCATCAGAGATAATTTATCATTCCTTGACCTCATATCTTCACTCAATCTAATTAATTTAGAACTGAAAGGAAAGGATTTCACTTGAAGTAATGGAAGAGATCAACCAGCTTCTTTTCTCTTGGAGCAAGATTGAACCATTTCTTGCTCTATCATGAATGGGAGGACATCTTCCCAGCATTTTTTTCAAAATGCCTTATCCGGCGTGGCTTCTGATCATGTTCCAATTGCTTTGGAAGGCAACTTCAGATTTCTAAAACCACAGATTTTTGTATTCAAAAATTGGTGGATTAAAGAAGGAGAATAAGATAATATTATCTCTCAAAACTAGCAGAAAATTAGAGGATGTCACAGCACAATTGCAAAATGGGTGGAGAATTTGAGAAATTTGAGATTGATCTCAAAATTTGGTCTGCTTCTAAGAGAATCACGAACAAGAGCTGAAAGATAAATTATTGCATGATGTGGAGATCTTGAATAAAAAGGAAGAAGAGGTTGATCTCACCTCTTCCAAGTTGGAATCAAGAAGGACTTCAAATGCCTCCTCGGATGAAATTTATGAAAAGAAGAAGCTGCATTGGTATCAATAGTCCAATGTGAATTGGTCAAAGGAGGTGACCGGAACACATCTTACTTTTATAAAGTTGCCTCGAGGAGGAGAAAGAACTTCATTGCTTCTCTTTTGGACGATGGTGTTCAGCTTACATGCCAAAAAAGGATGTTGTCCTAAGACTCCACGAGACTTGTGACCTTAGTGCTTTGATGGAAAATTTCAATTTGGAGAAGATAAGGAAAATATCTTCTTATTGAGCGGCTCAGAGGCACTTAGATCAATGGATTTATTCTCTCTCTTTTTTTTTTAGAAATATCGGAATATTATACATGACGACCTATTAGCTTTACTAGAGGATTTCCATAAAGGTGTCCTAGATCTTTCAAGACGGAACTATGAAATCATTTTTCTAATTTCCAAAAGGGAGAGCCTTCCATAGCAAAGGATCTGAGATCAATAAGTTTTCTAAATAGTCCGCATAAAATTATCTCAAAGATCTTGACCAACAGGTTAGCGAGTGACCTCCCCGTACCAGTAGATAAGTCTTAGTCTGCCTTTATTAAGGAGCACTTTATTGCTGAAAATTTCTTATCTGCTCATGAATGCTTACCTACTACAAGAGATCTTGACATAAGGGATTTGCTGGATGCACTCCCTCTTCTCATTTGCCTCCGTTGTTGTTTTGATGAAGGACCTTCTAGCAAGTGGATTAAATATAAGTAAGAATCAAGATGCGATGACCATCTATTGCCATCACTCTTCATCCTGGTTACAGATATCTTGTCTAGAATTCTTAAGTAGGTGGGCTCACTTGGTCTTATCGAAGGCATTGGCAACAACATCAATGTCAATGGCTTCAAAGCTCGTTTATTATAGATGAAACACTCCTATTTTGTGGCAGGAAGAGAGGTGGTCTGTTGGCAACTAGGGCAATTCTTCCTGAATTTGAAAAGGTTTAAGAATTGAAAACTAATTAATTTCCACGAGCATGATCCTTTGTATCAATATGGAGGAGAGGAATCGTCTAACCTTGCCACATTGATGAATTATAAGAAAAGGTTCTCTCCCCTTCAACTTTCTTGGTTTGCCTTTTCATGATATAAAAGTACCAAAATAGTATTGAATGCTTCTTCCAGAGAAGATTAGCTTTAAGAGTTATGACTTGGAAATAGAAACTTTTCTCTTGGGGCCGTAGGGTAACCATGATTAATGCAATCCTTTCATCAGAAATGTCTTTATACTTTATATTCATCTTCAAGTTCCCAAAAGGGGTGGTAAACATAATTGATTAGATGAGAAGAGCATTTCTATAGAGTGGGATGGTGTCTAATTCGGGAACATGATGACTGTACACTCCTTAAGACAAGATCTTAAAGAATATGCAAGACTAGCCTTCACATTCAAAAATGGTGGTAGAAAAAAGAAACATCTAATTTTATTGGTTCAAAATAGCTCACCAATGTCTCATCATAATTAAGATTAGTATTTATTTAAAAATAAACTTAAATAAATATTCTCTAAGATCTTATACTTCTCATTGCTCGGACCTAGTCCCATAGAATTTTCTAGATTTGAAAAAAAATAAAAAAGAGAGGGGTGAGTTTTGTGGGCTCAGTAAGTTATCAATATCTCGAAGGGATCAAGCATAACTAGGATTCTTTCCAAATATAACAAATAATAAGCACAAAAACTAAAGTATTGCCCAGCAAGACAACCCAAGAGGAGGGGTGAATTGGATTTTTCAAAATTTAAAACAATTGCTATTTTCAAAAACTAGTGAAGTGATGAAATATATTTTAATTTTATGTAACTAAGTATGTAAAAATGCAGAAATATAAATGCAATGAAATGAAGAAAACAAAACAATCACAAATACAAAAAAATTTATAGTGATCCGGTGCCCCTTGCACCTACGTCCACTCTCCAAGATCCACTTAAAAATTTCACTATAATCTTTCCAAGATTACAGTCGGATAGTTTTTCAAGGCTCACTATTCAAAACCTAGTTAGTTTTATACTGGCTCACCAACCACTATCAATCTCCAAGCCAACCCTTGGCTTATAATCTAATTCCTAGGCTTGGATGGGCCTTCCTTTTAGCTTTAAAATCCTATTGAAGCTAAGTTACAAGAAGAAGAAAAGTTGAATAATAAAAATGAACAAAAAGCTTCTTTGATGAGCAAGTAGGTCAATGAAGCTTTTGGAATCTTCTTTGTTGAAGGCTTTTGAGCTTGTCTTCTTGCTGAATGGAATCTCTTGATTTGATGTTTCTTGAAGATGGAAGTGAAATGCTCTCTTTTCAATACTTTTTGGACTTTTTTCTTCACTTTTTATTCCTCTCAATGATTAAATAGTCATATCACTTCCTCCAGGTGTGTTGTAGCTTATTCTCCACGTTTGGTAGGTTAGAGAAGGCCATTTGACTATTAGAAAAGTGAAAATAGTCGTTTGAACTATTTCTGCACAATTTTGAGCATTCTGCAGAAACTAGTCGTTGGGGCTCGAGTCGAATCTCGAGCCTCTGCTCGAGATCTTTTACTCTGCTCGTTTCTCTGCTCAAGACCTTTTACTTTACTCGTTCCTCCGCTCAAGGGCTCAAGCATGAAAATCATATTCTCTGTGTTTTACTGAGACCTTGACTCGTGGACCTCGAGTCGACTCGAGCCTCTGCTCGAAATCATTTTAACTTTTGTCCCAAAAATCATGTCCTCTGTATTTTTCCTGCGACTTGGACTCATGAACCTCAAGTAGACTCGAGCCTCCTCTCGAGACCCTTTAAACTTCATCCCAAAAATTCTATTTTCTATATTTTTCTACGACTTCAGCTCGAGAACCTTGAGTTGACTCGAGCCTCTACTCGAGACCATGCCATCTAAAACTTCTGCATGCTAGTTTTGTATCAGCTCGAGCTGAATAACGAGCTGAATAAGGAGTCGACTTGAGGGCTTTTTATGCTAAAAATTTAAAACTTGTCCAAATATTTTTCTCTTCAATTTTAGTTTTGAGATATCTCTTTCAAGCCTTGCTTTAGGTATTATTCAGACCTCAAAAGCCTTCAATATTTTCTTAATGATCCTTAAATGCACTTTTTAGAGATTTTCTATTTGATATTCTATAATTCATCCTGAAACATGATCTCAACCAATTCATTAGTCAAAATAATATACTCAAATATTTTGTTCATCATCAAAATCAATCTTTGGGGTTTACAATCTTCTCCTTTTTGATGATAACAAAACTTTGAGTATATGAGCAAGAGATATACAATGACATGAATGCATTTGGGACATCTTCAATATGCTAAAAATTAATCCCTTTACATAGTTTCGTATTGAGCTCCCCCTCAATTTATGCTCATATTTTTAATATATTTTATCACTTTGGAGTTAAATTTTCAGTTTGCACTTATTCGAGCGATAATCTACCAATATTTATTATTTATATGTAATAAGCATGAATTCTCTTCATTGAGCAGTCATGTGCTAAGCTTGCATTTGGTATATAGAGTATGTATCATTGCATAATTTATATAATTAATTATACTTTATTTAAAGTTCTATTAGTATGAGTACTAATTGACATACACTTTATATAATTAAACATGCTTAGCGCAACATCACAAGATTATATATGCTCATATACATCTTACATTTTACAATTTATCCAAAAGAGAAAAATAGGTAAAACAAGCTATAAATTCTAGATTTCACAAGCTAAAAATTCTGAATTTAAATATTAAAAGTGTGTATGCTCATATGTACATATCTTACTCCTTTTTTGTCATTATCCCAAAAGGTAGCCATTGCATAAGAACATATCAAGAGATTTATTCAGTGAAGGAGTACGTAGCCATATAAATGTGTTTTTCATTGCATTCATAAAATGAGTGTGTTCTCAACACATAAAGATATAATGAAATACCAAGTTCAAGATAAGACTAAGTTAAACTATTACATATATATGAGTGTCCAAAAAGCACCTAATATAGAGTGACATACAAACATATACTCCTCAAGAAGTACCTAACATAGATCTAAGGATAATAAATAATGAGACATCAGCTCTCTATGAGGCTACACATCATCAGAAGGGATCTCTAATATCTTGGATGAGACTCGTGAGGTGGAAAGTCTAGCTCTCCCGCTCCATCTTAGCAGATAGCCTAGCTATCTATAAGGAAGTAGGTTCCACACAAGTATAGATCCTTAGTGGTGGTCTACTCTCACTCGTGGATATCTGAGTAGACTGACCAAGTGACATAGGTAGAGGAGTCGGAGGATGAGGCATCGTTGCTCTGGCCGCTGTATCGACTGCTGCTACTACTGGTATTGCACATAGAGCAAGTCTCTTGATCTTTTCTATCAGACTGCCCATAGCTTTAAGCACTGAGATGACGTCCTATTATTGTGCCTATCCTATCCTAGTAATGGCTGCCATCATCTCTATCTTTCTAGACTTGACTCTCCTCCTAAGCTGAGCAAGCTCCTCCATAATACTAGAGTGATCAGTGGGTGTGACATCTGTATGCTCCTGTGCTCTAAAATGGTGAGCCTCTGAGATATAGATCTCATCTCTACTTGCACACCCTCCACCCTCTCAGATAAATCCTGTATGTCTCTACTAACTCTGATAGAAGTTATATCTGCCAGCCTCTCTATGAATGCAGAGTTAGTAGGTGGTGGCTGAGAGAATCTGCCTGTGAGTGAAGCTCGAGGAGACATAGGCATACTGGAGTTAGGTGCATCTCTAGATGCAATAGGAGTAGAGGGCTCTCCTGTCTTTACTACTCTAGGTACTCTTCTTTCTTGATCAGAAATGTTCTTTATCCATCTTCCTTCCTTCACATGATACTGCAATTTGGTCAGAGCTCTCATGTCATATACATCGAAGTGAGACAGCTTCTTACTACCTTCATTCTCCAATGGTATTTCTGCTATCTCAAGGATCCTGGTCAAGGCCATGCCATAGGGAAAGTACACCTTATTCCTAGATGCTGCCTCTCTCATCCCATGCATCATAATCCCTAGCAAATTTATCTATGTTTTCTGAACCATCAGATACATCATACACAGCTCTCTTTCAGATACAAAGTCATGCCTTCCTAACTTAGGAATGAAAATCTCACCAATGATGTGATGTAAAACTCTCATCTCCATAGATAAGGTGGGTGCTAGGACATCCTCTTACAATGTCATCTCTCCCGATAATAAGTCTCAACCCTTCTTGTCAGATAGCTTATCCGAAATATGTCCTTATCTAGTAATACTAAAAATGTATGCCAAACCCTCCTTTATCACTTTAATCTATATTCCTTTGACTGTGATCATAATGTCAAAAAGATCCTCTTTTTAGGTTTCCATAAAATTCTCTAACTAGCTTAGGATACATAGGGATGTTCATTATACAAAAATTTTTCCATCCCATCCTATCAATCCAAAGTCCAATAGAAAAATCATAACTCTCAAAGAACTTGAAATCAATTCTCCTTCCCATTGCAATAGCTCTAGTAGCCATCCTACCAATAGGTGGAGGTGGTGGAGGGGGTGAACTCGGTATACCTTGATCTTGTTGAAGTTCTTCATGAATGGGTTCCTCAGAGGATTGAGAAACCTCAGTAGGTTGGGATGCCATCCATTCCATTTGGGCTTTCCTTCTCCTCTCCCGTTCATTAGCTCCAAGGGTGTTACAAATGTTCCGCACTCCTCGCCTTTCTCCAACCATTTTGATCCAAATTCGAATCCTAACTTCACGAATCTAAGGGAGTAGTTGGTAAGGAGGCAAGCAGATACTATTAGATTGAGTTTAGGAAGAAAAGGAACCCTCAGTTCGTCGAAACAAAGAAATTCTAGGACATCGTGAACAATCACAGGTCCGTTTTATTCGCTTGTGGCCCCGACTCTCGAGTTGACTCATGGTTTTGAACTAGTTTGCTCGAGTTGACTTGAGCAATGGATCTAAAATTTTTAAAGTTTCAGTAAAAATTTGGCATTTAAATAATATCAAGATATTTTCTTTATTGTTGATAATTGATTAAGTACATAAAATTTGATTCTTTGGATTTAATTTGAATTACCTTGAATTATTGAAAATACAATTTAATCAAGTTGATAACAAAGTCCTAGTTTTCTTCTAATGATATTGAATCTTTCTTCATTAAGAGATTTTGTGAATAATCAGCTAATTATTTATCAGTATAAATAAATTCAACTATCACATCATTATTTTGAACATGATCTCTTATGAAGTGATATCTTATTTCAATATGTTTGGATCTTGAGTGTTGAATTAGATTTTTGGTTAAATTGATTGTACTTATATTATCACATCTTATGGGTATCATATTAAGTTTACATCCAAAATCTTCTAATTATTGTTTGATCCATAGAATTTATGCATAACAACTTCTAGCAGCAATATATTCGACCTCCATCGTAGATAGTGCTATTGAGTTTTATTTCTTACTAAATCAAGAAATTAAATTTACTCCAATGAACTGACATATGCCATTAGTGCTTTTTCTATCAAATTTACAACCAACAGAATCAAAATCAAAATAATCAATTAATTCAAATTGAGATGATCTATTATACCATAATCCTATATTAAGTATCCTAGATAAGTATCTAAAAATTTTTTTAATAGTAAAAAAATATGATTCTCTAGGATCTGATTGATGCCTAGCACACATACAAACACTAAATACTACATCTGATCTACTTGCAGTAAGATAAAGGAGTGAGCCGATCATATCTCTATATAATTTTGTATCAACTTTCTTATCCTTCTCATCTTTGTTAAGTTTATATGATGTACTCATTGGTGTGCCAATTGATCTTGAGCTCTTCATTCCAAACTTCTTAAGTATTTTCTTTATGTATTTTATTTGGTTAATGAAAATCTCATCTTCATTTTGCTTAATTTGGAGTCTGAGGAAGAAGTTTAATTCTTTCATCATGCTCATCTTGAACTTATCCTACATTAGCTTGGCAAATTCTTGATAAAGAGATTCATTAGTGGCACAAAAAATGATATCATCCGTATATATTTGTACAACTAATGGATTATCATCTTTTCTTTTTAAGAATAAGATTTTATTTATATTTTTTCTAATAAATTTATTATCTAATAAGAATTTACTTAATCTTTCATACCATGCATGTGGAGCTTATTTTGGTCCATATAAAGCTTTATATAATTTAAACATATGATTTAAAAATGTATGATTTTCAAATCCAGGTGATTGTGTAACATATACTTCCTCGACTATATAACCATTAAGAAATGCACTCTTTATATCTATTTGATATAATTTAAAATTCATGAAACATGCAAATGCAAGCAATAGTCTAATTGCTTCTAATCTAGCTACTAGGACAAAGATTTCGTCAAAATCAATATCTTCTTCCTGATTATATCTTTTTGCCACTAATCTAGCATTATTTCTTATGATGGTACCATGTTCATCTAGTTTATTTCTATATATCCATTTAGTTTCAATTATTGGATAGTCATTTGGTCTATCAACTAGGGTCCAAATCTTATTTCTTTCAAATTGATTTAATTCTTCTTGCATGGCATCTATCCAACATAGGTCATTTTCTGCTTCTTCTATTGATTTAGGTTCAATTTATGAGATAAAGACTAAGTAATTATTTACATTTCTAAGATAAGATCGTATTTTTTCTTCTTATGATGGATCACCGATTATTAGTTATTTAGGATGTCCATATGCATACTTCCATTCTTTTGGTAACTCCTCTCTTAGGTTATGAGAAGGCTCTTCGTTCTTTTCTTCTTCATTATTTTGAGGTACATCTTTTAGTATGATATTATCTATCTTATCATTTAGATCACTTACATCCTCATCTAGGATATTTCTTTTCTAGATATTTTGTCACTATATTCATCAAAGATAACATGAATTGATTCTTCAACAATGAGAGTTCTCTTATTGAAGACTCTATATCCCTTGCTTGATGGAGAATATCCCAAGAACATATCCTCATCTAACTTGACATCGAATTTTTCTAAGTTATCTTTTCTATTATTAAGTATGAAATACTTACATCCAAAAATATGAAAATAGTTGATATTTGATTTTCTATCTTTTCAAAGCTTATATGGGATTTTCTTTAAAATAGATCTTATTAAAACATGATTTAATATGTAACATGCAATATTTATTGTCTTAGCCCAAAAGTATCTAGGTAAATTACTTTCATACAACATAGTTCATGCTATTTCTTCTAATGTATGATTTTTTTTTTTACTACTCCATTTTGTTATGGAATTCTAGGTGCAAAAAAATTATGATCAATTTTTTTTTATTACAAAAAAATTTAAATTATTAATTTTTAAATTCAGTACCATGATCACTACGTATGCATACAATTGATGTGTTCTTTTCATTTAAGATCTTTTAATAAAATTTAAAAAATGCATGGAAGGCTTCATCTTTTTGTGCCAAAAATATCATCCTAGTGAATCTTAAAAAATCATCTATAATAATAAGACCATACTTTTTGCCTCCTAGACTAGTAATCCTTGTGGATCCAAATAGATCCATGTGTAACAATTCTAAAGGTCTAGAAGTTGAAATCATGCCTTTTAGTTTAAAGGAGTTCCTAGTTTGTTTTCTAAATTGATATGCATCACACATACGATTCTTTTCAAAATTCAATTTTGGTAATCCTCTTACAAGATTTTTCTTGATTAATTTTGAAAGTAAATCCATACTAGCATGACCTAATCTATGATGCCACAACCAACTAGTTTCATTGACTTTGACATCCATTGTCATAAGACATTGATCATTTTTCATGTGTAGATCATCGAGATTCATCATGTATACATTATTATGTCTATGTCCTATGAATATGATACCATTATCATTGGGACTAGAAACAATACATAATAAAGATTCAAATATAATCTTAAATTTTTTATCATAAAATTGACTAATACTAAGTAAATTATGTTTTAACTCATCAACTAGTAATATATTTTGAATAGAAGTAGATGGAGTAATATGAATGTTATCGATGCCAATAATGCACCCCTTTCCATTATCACCAAATGTAACAACTCCTCCTTCTTTAGGCTTAAAAATGATAAATTGAGATTTGTCATCCATCATGTGTCTTGAACAGCCACTGTCGAGATACCAAAGTTATTTCTTATCATGGACTGTAAGACACTCCTACACAAGAAAATCAAGTTGAGTTTTTAGATATCCAAGTCATCTTGGATCCTTTGAAATTAGTACTCATGATTTCTTTTGGAATTCAAACTATTTTAATTATTTTTTTATTTAATTTTTTGAAATTATATGTATAGAATTTATGATCAATTTTACTATAATAGTAACATGAGATATTTTGGGTAGAATTTGATGAGGCTTTGACAAATAGATTTTTCAATAATTTTTGCTTCTTGTGAGGTTTAAATCCTACTCCAACCTTATTAAAAATAACTCTTTATTCATTTAGTAGTATATTTAATTTTTTGAAACTATAAGTAAATCTTTCTACAAATGGTTTGACTCTTACTAATTCATTATTCAATTTTTGATTTTCATTAGTAAGTAAATTTAGTTTTTTAGAAATTATTTTCTTTTCATGAATAAGTTCAGAATTTAACTTTCTCAAATCTTTATTTTTTAAAGTTATTTTTCTATATTCAATCGTAATTTCAGAAAAAGCATCTTGTAATTCATCAAATATAAAATCTAAAAAATTTTCAGCATTTACCTCCTCATGATGTGCCATTAAGCAAAGATTGGCCACCTCTTGTATTTTTTCTTCGGAGCTAAAATCCTTACTATCACTTCAAGTGGCTGTCATCATCTTTTTCTTGAACTTTTTTGATGTTTTTTTGAGAAGAAGGCAGTCCATCTTAAAATGGTCCGAATTTTTGCACTCGAAATAAATGAGTAACTCCTTTTCTTTTTCTTTCTCCTTTTCTTTACTTAGCTCACCCTTGAAAGTCTTCTTCTTGAATCTTTGATTTTTCTTTCTCATAAAAATCTTGAACTTTCTTGCAATCATGGCCAAGTCATCTTCTTCCTCCTCTTCATCGAATTCCTCACTTTCATCATTCTTGAAGATAGTTGTCTTGAGAGCTATGGTCTTCTTCTTCTTCTTGATTTTCTCCTCCATATTTTGCCTCATGTTTAATTCATAAGTCATTAGAGACCCAAGAAGCTCTTCCAATGATAGCTTGTTGAGATTTTTGGCTTCTTGGATGATGGTAACTTTTGCTTTCCAAGCCTTCGAAAGTGACTTAAAAATTTTTCGAACAAGCTCATTGTTAGTATAAGATTTATCTAAGCTTTTCAAACCATTTATAATATCAATAAATCTAGTAAATATTTTAGAAATAAATTCATTTGATTTCTTCTTAAATAATTCATATTTGTGAACAAGCATATTTATTTTAGACTCTTTTACTTGGTTGGTATCCTTGTGGGTGACCTCTAGCCTATCCTAAATTTTTTTAGTCGATGCACATGTAGAGACTCTATTAAATTCATTAGGGTCTAATGCACAATATAATACATTCATTGCCTTAGTATTCAATTCTATCATTTTCATGTCATACTCATCCCAATTCTCTTTCTATTTAGGAATTTCATTACCTTCTACCTTAATTATCAAAGTGTGTGTACCTTTGATTATCACTCTCTAAAGTTGATAATCAAATGCTTGAATGTAGATGCACATGCGTACTTTTCAATAAATATAATTTATTTCATTGAACAAAAATAGATAGTTGGTCGATTGTCCTTCGACAAGAGATGCACTCATTTGGATTGCCATTTGATCTTAACTTTTAATTATTAAATCAAATAAAGAGAGTACCAGGCTTTGATACCACTTATTACCTAGCAAGACAACCTAAGAGGGGGGGGTGAATTGAATTTTTTAAAATTTAAGATAAGTTAAGTATTATTTTCAAAAATTAGTGAAGTGATAGAATATATTTTAGTTCTATGTAACTAAGTATGCAGAAATGTAGAAATATAGATGCAATGAAATGAAGAAAATAAAGCAATTACAAATACAAAAAAATTTATAGTGGTCTGATATTTCTTGCACCTATGTCCACTCTCCAAGATCTATTTGAAAATTTTACTATAATCTCTTCAAGATTATAGTGAAATAGTTTTTTAAGGCTTACTATCTAAAATCTAGTTGGTTTTACATCGGTTCACCTACTAAAACCAATCCCCAAGCTAATACTTGGCTTACAATCCAATTCCTAGGCTTGGATGGGCCTTTCCTTTAGCTTCAAAATCCTATTGAAGCTAAGTTACAAGAAGAAGAAAAGTTGAACAATAAAAATGAATAAAAAGCTCCTTTGATGAGCAAGTAGGTTGACGAAACTTTTGAAATCTTTTTTGTTGAAGGCTTTTGAGTTTATCTTCTTGCTGAATGGAATCTCTTAATTTAATATTTTTTAAAGATGAGCGTGGAATGCTCTCTTTTCAATGCTTTTTAGATTTTTTTCTTCACTTTTTATTCCTCTCAATGATTGAATAGTCAAATCACTTCCTCCAGGTGTTTTGTAGCTTATTCTCTATGTTTGGTAGGCTAGAGAAGGCCATTTGACTATTAGAGAAGTGAAAATAGCTATTTGAACCATTTTTGTACAATTCTGAGCATTCTACAGAAATTAGCTATTGGAGCTCAAGTCGAATCTCGAGTCGACTCGAGCCGCAGCTCAAGATCTTGTACTCTGCTTGTTCCTCCGCTCGAGATCTTTTACTCTGCTTGTTCCTTCGCTCAAGAGCTTAAACATGAAAATCATATTCTCTGTATTTTATTAAGACCTCGAGTCGACTTGAGCCTCCACTCGAGATCGTTTCAACTTCTATCCCAAAAATTATGTCCTATGTATTTTTCTTACGACTTCGACTCATGAACCTCAAGTCGACTCGAGCCTCCACTCGAGACCTTCCAAACTTCGTTCTGAAAATTTTGTTCTCTGTATTTTTCTGCGACTTCAGCTCAAGAATATCGAGTTGACTCGAGCCTCCACTCGAGACCATGCCATCTAAAACTTTTACATACCAGTTTTGTATCAGCTCGAGCTAAATAATGAGCTGGATAAGGAGTCAACTCAAGAGCTTTTTATGCTAAAAAATTATAACTTGCTCAAATATTTTTTTTCTTTATTTTTAATTTTGAGATGTCTCTTTCAAGCCTTGCTTTAAGTATTATTCATGCCTCAAAAGTCTTCAATATTTCTTCAATGATCCTTAAACGCACTTTTTAGAGATTTTTCATTTGATACTCTATAATTCATCCTGAAACATGAACTCAACCAATTTATTAGTCAAAATAATATACTCAAATATTCTATTTATCATCAAAATCAATCCTTGGGATTAACATAAAGTAGTTTAAATTTTTAAGACATGCCATGCATAACAATAAGATTCAAATCATCTCTCAATCTTCGATGACTACGGCCACAATCAGCCTCATGACAAAGCCGAGAAGAGATTAGCCCCTGAAAATAGAATATCTAATTTATCGATGTGTATTAGTTATCAGTCCTACTGGTTAAGTCTAAAGAAAAATTAGCTCTGATTCACATGGCCATGATTAGTCCCATAATAGGGTAAAGAGATTAGTTCTAAAAATAAATAGGTGAATACATCAACGTGTGCCTTGATCAGCCTCGACTAGCTAGGCTCAAAAAAACTAATTCTGCTAGTGATCAATCCCAACTGGCTCGACTTACAAGAAACTAGTTTCTGACGTGTGGCCAACAATCAATCCAATTTTGGCTGGATACAGATCATAGTCCAACTACAAAGTTTTTCTCATCAATTTACAAATAAAGTTTTTATATTTTCATCATAACCAATTTTTCATAAATAATTATACTTAATTTTATGAAAGTACAAACTCAAATTTTATATCCTCCAAAAGAGTAATAAAATAATTTTTATTTAAAATTTTATGTAGAGGTGAACACATAATTTCTTTTCCAGAAATCGTACAATATTAAAATAAGACAATCATCTCTTTCCAAATTTTATATCATGCAAAGATGATATCATGCTTGATTCAATATTTTAAATTATTTTTTATATGTAAGGTACTTACTTTCAAAATTTAAATTTCTAAATATTTTATGTGCAAAAATCTAATTTTTTAAAATATATGAATATGTATAAAAATAAATCTAGAGATAATAGAAAACTTAAAGTCGATTGAATCCAAAATCCTACAATCTTGATGGCTTGATCTTTAGATCTAGCATTCCTTTGACGATGAAGGATCTAATTAAACAAATTAGCAAGATCATTATCCTTCAATTAAGAAAAATTAGATTAAAAAAAAGATCTTAGTCTAGTCCCGATCTAGATCAAGATTGGATCAATTCATAAGTCAGATATATATAATTTGGTTTGACCTAAACCCGACTGGATTGGATTTAATCAATAGGTTAGGTTCACCAAAATGGATTGAATCCCTCTCTCTTCTTCTCTCTCTCTCTCTCTCTCTCTCTCTCTCTCTCTTTTTCTTAACTGAACCCAAGGTCTCTTGGGGTTTCCTAAGAGACTACAAGAGGGTGGGGGTCGATGGTGAGACAGGCAGCAGCGGTGACATGACGATGTCTAGAGGCAGTAGTCCTGTCGACGGTGATAGGGGATCCAAAAGAAAAAAAGAAAAGGAAATACTATTTCTCAAGCCATGGCGGCAGCACCTAGGGCCAAGAATAGAGAAAAGAGAGGGGAGAAGTCTCACTAGTGGTGGCGGGGGTGGTGGCGATGGCGATGAGGAGTTGTAGCCAGCAAGGCAGATTTCTATGGTATCCCACTTGGGATCTCTTGGAATAGGGGATAATAGATTTAGAAAGTTTAGGGCTCTATAGGGAGGTGGTGATACTTTGGCAAGGTGGCACAACTGCCACCGAAGACGAGGAAGAAGGAAGAGGGAGGCGGAGAAAGCTAGATAGTAGAATCGGCCGAATGAGGAAGGCTTTTTAAAAAGAGAAATTCGAAGAGGATAAGCTCGATTATCCTTGGATAAAGCTGGATCTTAATGGCATAATCCACCCAAACTCCTTTCACCAGGCTAGCTCTTATTAGGTCGCTCTCGCAGCAATTCCATCATGTTGAGAAAAATACCTCAAGATTCGATCCATAATAAATCTAGAACAAGATTCAAGATGATGAACAAAATCCAACGAGCCCAAGAACAACCCAAATAGAGTCCAGACGGAGAAGTTACATGCAAAAGAAGAATCAAAGTAGGTGGCATGACCCACAGGCAACTGGAGGGGCCCATAGGCTGGCGTAGGCTGGCAGCGATGTGGGCACCCTTGGCCCAAGCACACACAGGCCCAGCGAGCACCCCAACCCATCATGCAATTCACATGCATAGCATGGATTATGGTGATTTCTCTAGATGTTTTGCACAGTCCAGTGGACTGGTGGCCACTTTCTCTCTCATTTCATATGGCTCATGCGAGATTTGGTGGACCGATCACATGATCGGATAGCTCAGAGATGAGCCAATCATGATTCGATAGTGCAGACGCAATCCAAACTTGATTAGAAGGCCTTTTGCACGATCTGATGGCCCAGGAGTGAGCCAGTCATGATCGGATGGTCAAAAATTGATCTTGGGTGTATTTGGGATTGGGTTTCTTACTGAAACATAATTTTTAGATTTTTGGAGTCTATACAACTTTGATTGACAAACCATTTATTGCATCAGAGAGTTGGTGACATCTTACAGGTGTTGAGAGCTTCTTAAGTGATTTCAGAAAGCTTTTGTGAGGATTTTGGGACTTCTTATTAAGAGACTCTTGTACAAAGATTGAGTGATAAGTTTCTCTTATATTTATTTATTTATTTATTTATTTATTATTTCTCATAGTAAAGTTTGCATGCCTCATGAATGTAGACCTTGGTCTAATCTACATACTTGATTATGTGCTATCTCTTATCTTTTATTCTTCTTTCTTTATCTTACAGTATCCATACATGATCGAGTGCAATACAAGTAGTATCGAGAAGATCTTGAGGTGGTGGTGTCCTTACCAGACTTTCATAATAATCAATATCAGAGCAAGTTGATACCCTAATAATTAGTATCAGAGTTAGGCGATACGAGTGCACGTGGTTGCCCAGATCGTGATGGTGTTGATCGAGATCAAAGAAGATGAAGAAAATAAGTACAATCAGGATAGAGATTAATGGATTTGATGAAAAAAGCAATTTTTCTTTGTGGAAAGTAAGGGTGAAAGATATGCTCATCTCACATGGATTGATCGATACTCTCTTGAATAAAAAAAGTCAAACACTATAGAGGAGAGGACCTAGGAGTGGCTATAAATGTAAATGGGGAGTACGATCCACATATATCTAATGGATGATGTAGTGATCCATGTACTTAGCAAGACCTTTTCAACGGTGATGTGGTCGAAGCTTGAAGAGTTGTATATGGCAAAATTGCTCACCAACATGTTATTTCTTTGGAGGCAGTTCTACTAGCTGTGAATGGATGAAGATCAAAGCATGTAGGAGCATCTATCCAACTTCTAGAAAATCTTCATCGACCTTCTCAATGTTGGTAAAAAAGTTAAGAAAAATATCAAGGCATTAGTCTTGCTATCATCACTTTCATCCTCTTTCGAGTCTTTAATGACTGCTCTTCTTATAGGTTAGAGTACCATTAAGATGAAAAAGATGAATTCTATACTACTTCAGAATGAGATTCTCAAGCAAAAAAATCGAGCCTCGAGTTCAGGTGGCAACTCGACTCTGATGGTGACTAGAGATGATGGCAGTAGAAGATGGAGCGATAAGAGATCATGAGGTGGGCAGTCCAAGTTCAAGACAAGAAACTCCAGTAAGATCAGGTGCTACTGATGTGACGAGTTAGAGCATCGTGTCAAATATTGTTCTTAACTCAAAGATCAAACATAAGCTATTATGGTGATGGCCAGTAGCAATACAGAAGGTAGTGATAATGTCTTTCCGATAACTGATGAGATATCTACTTCTTTTTTCTAGTGGATTATGGATTTTACTCATTTTCATTATGTATGATGCAGAGAGAAGCTGTTTGACTTTCTGAAGACTAGTGAGAGCATTATATTTCTACCGAATGGATTGTGCTATGAGATCAAGGGTAGTAGAATGGTCAGTATGAAGCTCCATGATAGAATAGTGAAGAAGTTGAGTGAGGTCCGATACATATCTAATTTTAAAAAGAATCTAATCTCACTAAGCAGACTGAATTCGATCAGCTTCAGATGGAAAGTTGATGGAAGAATCTTAAAGATCATGCATGATAGTAGGATGGTGATTAGAGGAAGAAAGGATGGAGGACACTACCTCATGGTAGGGAGTCTAATACAAGGTAGAGTTCCAGATGAAGGTAGATTGGGCATGAGACAGGAGACTCAGAAGAACGAGAGGCAACATCGTAGAGTTAAGTTTCTATTACCGTAGGAGGCTATCTCGAGTAGATCTTAGGTCAGGACGATCATAGTCATTGATGGAGATGGGATCGAGCGGCCTTGCTCAACTCTCATGTTTACCTATCCATGAGACAACAGGCGTGCCCTAGGACGTAAGAGCAAGACGAATCACAAGCTCTCAAAGATAGGTGAAGGTTGAATATCGAGTCAAGATGGAGATTGTTAAGAAAAATATCTCAAGATTCAGTCTCAAAATAAGATCCAAGATAACGAACGAAATCCAACGAGTCTAAGAACAGCCTAAATGGAGTCCAGATGGAGAAGTTACGGATGAAAGAAGGACCGAAGCAGGTGGCACGACCCACAAGCAGTCGGAGGGAGACCACGGGCCGGCGCAGGCCGACAATGGTGCGGGCCAGGAGAATAGTGTGCAGCGCACTGGGCCGACCTAGGCATGCAAGTGTGCAAGTGCCTGACCTAGGCATGCATAGGCACCCCAACCTAGGCATGCGTAGGCCCAGCAAGCACCCTAGCCCATCCTGCAGTCCACACGCACAGCATGGGCCGAGGCTATTTCCTTGAACATTTCATGACTAGACTGATGGCTAGTTTCTCTACTATTTCACAAGGCTCATGTGGGATTCGGTGGATTGATCGTGCAATCGGATGGCTCAAAGGTGAACTAGTCATGATCTGATGGTCCAGACGCGATTCAAACTTGATCAGGAGGCCTTTTGCACGATCTAATGGCCCAAGAGTGAGCCGATCGCAATCGAATAGCTAGAAACTGATATCGGATATGTTTGAAATTGGGTTTCCTACTAAAATACTATTTTGAGATTTTTGGAGTCTATATAACTTCGATTAACGAACTATTTATTTCATCAGAAAGCTAATAATATTCTGGAGGTCCTAAAAGATTTCTTAAGAGATTTCAAAGAGCTTTTGTAAGATTTTTGGAGTTTCTTATTGAGAGACTCTTGTACAAGGGTTGAGTGGTAAGTTTCTCTTATATTTATTTATTTTTTATCTCTCATAGTAAAGTTTGCATGCCCCGTAAAGATAGACTTTAGTCTAATCTATGTACTTAATTATATGATATCTCTTATCTTTTATTCTTCTTTCTTTCTCTTGCGGTATCCATACATGATCGAGTGTAATGCAAGTGATATTGAGAAGATCTTAAGATGGTGGTGTCCTAGCCAGACTTTCATAATAATCGATATCAGAGTGAGTTGATATTCTAACACTTTCCTCCGGCTATGAATTAGCAGGGGATGTCGTTCCCCTATTTCGCCCAACTCATGTTCTTCCCATCTTTTTTTTTTTTTTGAGAAGTTTCGGTGAAGTCGGCAAGGCATGCTGACTTCATGCTATGGACTCGATTCTCACATTCTCCCTTCTTATGAAAATTTCATCTACCAAATTTAAGAAATCTTGATCCTCTGAAGTTAAAGATGCTCAATCCAAAACTTATATGTACCATTCAAATGCTGCAAGTAGTCCGACCTCTCAAGTCAACTACAATGCTCAAGCACATATCTACACTAAAGCACATACTCTTCCCAAGAATACTTCACACATTAATTCTGAAATTTTGCCTCTTTAGTATATAATTAAAAATCTCCTCAATCAAAATCAGTACAATCAAAAGCTTTTGATTGAATTAGAATTATGATACAGACTAATAAGATCAACACTAATTAAGTGACCAAGATTTTGAGATTGAGATAAATGAAGTCATTTAAGATTAAGCTGGGATTAATTGGATGCAAAATCTTACAGCAAGATCAATTTATTAAAATCAATTATATTTGGAATAGAGTTGGAAATGAGTTTGGCACAAATACTATGATGAAGTTTTGATTCCATAAATGATCGTCCTATCTTAATTAAAATTAGATGACTATGAAGGTGATCATGATTATGAAAATGATCTCATAATTGAATCATTTAAATCCAAGAAGATGAAGTATCAATATCATGATTTCTTTATCAAAGTCAAGATGATAAGGAAGGAACGAATCACATTGGATTTATTCAGATGCTTAATAGACCAAATTCAATTAACAATAACTGACCTTAGATATAAGGTGGTCAAAATTTTTCTTAGCACAACTAATATAGTCACATCATGACTAGCTTAAGAATCCATGGTACTCACATTTCTTTTATGATTTAAAAGCCTCTTTTGTTGAAAAATCATATCTTCCATCAAAAAATATTTTAAACCACAATCAATATTTTGATCAATTTTAAATGACTCAACCACCACACTTCCACTACACAACTCTAATTAATTTTTTTTTCAAAGTTTATTAATGATTTAGACTAAAACTCTATAAATTCCAAGCAAAAATTTTGTTATCATTGGAATATAATTACCATATTTTTACCATTGTATGATCAAGATACTAACTTTTAAATTTGATTTGAGTTGAGCCAACTCTGGATTAACTCGATAATTCAATTAGACAATTCAAAATCAAACTCTTTCTTTTTGAGACAATCAATCTCGAACTTATTCATCATGATCCTACAAGTTGCTAGAGCATTATAATTAGAGAAGCAAATCAATTTTAGAAGATCCACTCACAACATCACACAAAAGATTATTCTTGATAACTATTTATAAAATGCTCTTCTATTACTTAGTCAAATCTTGCCATGATCATGGAAGTCTTCTTTACTCATAATATTCTTAAGAAATCAATAAAGCAACCATAGTCTTCTAACTTAAGATGACTTTTAATAAAATTAAGATTGCTATCATATCATATTAATTTCTCAAAAATAAATCCAATGCTCACACAATATAATACAATCAATCTATATAACTCAAAATATATATTTCCTCCTATATCAGTTATTTAACCTTGATGACTTTCTCAAAATTTAATCCGTATCAATCTTTTATGCTTCAATCCCAAGGATCATAATTTATATCCATAAGAAAAAATCAGACACTATGTAACAATTTAATCGACTTTAAACATCCATAATTATTTTGAGATAATCAATTAAGGTTCTAATTCTACCATACTCTCATTAATCTAAGTTCTTATGATCTTTAACCTAGCTCTGATACCATTCTGTCATGCTCCGATTCTAGCATCTGGTTCGGAAATGTGATGACTACATATGCCTTCATATTCAAAAATATTATATCAAATCATACTCAGGCAGTAGTAGATAAAGTAAATATCTAATTTTATTGGTTTAAAATAGCTCACCAATATCTCATCATAATTAAGATCAGTATTTATATAAAAATAAATCTAAACAAATATCCTCTAAGATCCTATGCTCCTCATTGCTCGGACCCAGTCCCATAGAATCTTCCAGATCTAAAAAAAAATAGAAAAGAGGGGAATGAGCTTTGCAGGCTCAGTAAGTTACTAATATCTCTAAGGGATCAAGTATAACTAGAGTTCTTTCCAAATATAATAAATAATAGATGCAAAAACCAAAGTAATTTAAATTTTCAAGACATGCCATGCATAATAATAAGATTTAGATCCTCTCTCAGTCTTTGATGACTATGGCCATGATCAGCCCCATGATAAGGCATAGAAGAACTAGTCCCTGAATACAGAACATCTGATCTATCGATATATACCAGTGATCAACCCCATTGGCTAGGTCCAAAAGAAAATTAGCTCTGATATACGGCCATAATTAGTCCTATGACAAGGCAAAGAGATTAGTCCTAAAAATAAATATGCAAATGCATCAACATGTGCCAACAATTAGATCCGACTGGTTAGGTCCAAAAAAAATTAATTTCTGATGTATGGTCAACGATCAGTCCTATTGGCTAGACCTAGTTTATAGTTTAAATAGAGAATTATTCTCATCAATTTACAAATAAATTTTTCATAATTTCATCATAACCAATTTTTCATAAATAATTATACTTAGTTTCATAAAAGTACCAATCAAATTTCATATCCTCCAAAAGAGTAATAAAATAATTTTTATTCAAAAATTTATACAAAAGTGAACACGTATAATTTTTTTTCAAAAATCAAGCAATATTAAAATAAGAAAATCATATCTTTCCAAATTTTGCATCATGTAGAGGTGACATCATGCTTGATCTAATATTTTAAATTATTTTTCATGCCTAAGGTACTTACTTTAAAAATTTAAACTCTAAATATTTTATATCCAAAAATCTAATTTTTTTAAATACATGAATATGTACAAAAATAAATCTAGAGATAATAGGAATCTTACAGTCGATCAAATCTGAAATCCTGCAATCTTGATAGCCTGATCTTTAGATCTGGCACTCCTCTGATGGTGAATAATTTAATTAAACAAATTAACAAGACCATTATCCTTTAATTAAGAAAAATTAGGTGAAAAAAAATAGAATCTCAGTCTGGTCTCGATCTAGATCAAGATTGGGTCAATTCACAAGTTAGATCTATACAATTCATTTTGACTTGAATCCAATTCGATTGGGTCTAATCAATAGGTTAGGTTCACCAAAATGGATTGAGTCCCCCCCCCCTCTCTCTCTTCCTTAATTGAACCCAAGGTCCCTTAGGGTTTCCTAAGGGACAATAGAAGGGTGGGGGTCAATGGTGAGACAGGCAGCAATGATGATACGATGATATCTAGAGAAGGCGGTCCAGCCGGCAGCGACAAGGGATTCGAAAGAAAAAAAAAGAAAACACTACTTCTCAAGCCATGGAGGCAGCACTTAGGGCCAATAATAGAAAAAAGAGAAGGAAGAAGTCTCACCGTCGGCGGCAGTGGCAATGACAATGAGGAATTACAACTAGCAAGGTGGATTTTGGTGGTATCCTACTCGGGATCTCTTAGAATAGGAGATATTAGGTTTAGAAAGGAAGTTTAGGGCTCTTTAGAGAGGTGGCGATACTTTGACAAAGGTGGCACGGTGGCTGCATGAGATAAGCAAGAAGGAAGGGGGAGGCGAAGAAAGCTAGATGGTGGAATCGACCGAAGGAGGAAGGCTTTTTAAGAAAAGAAATCGAAAGAGGATAAGCTCAATTATCCTTGGATAAAGCTGAATCTTACAAGCATAATCCACCCAAACTCCTCTCAACGGGCGTGGCTCTTATCAAGTTGCTCTCGTGGCCATTCCTTCCCTCCAGCTATGAATTAGCAGGAGATGTAGTTCTCCTGTTTTGCCCAACTTGTGCTCTTCCCTTCTTCTTTTTTTTTGAGAAGTTCCAGTGAAGTCGGTAGGGCAAGCCGACTTCACACTATGGACTCAGTTCTCATAGTAGGAAAGTATTAAGGGCTTTCATTGCCTTGTAAGTTGAGATAATATTTGTAGAACTTAAAAAAAAAGTGGGGCTTGGCATTAAGAATATCAAGAATATGAATCTTGCACTATAGGCAAGATGGGCATAGAAATTACTCTCTGATTGATCAGGTGCCACTTAGTTGAAACAAATCAATAGTTCATACTAATCTAGAAGAAGATATGGAATAAGAGTTTAAAAAAGCCTTATTAAGCTCTCCTCCATTTGGAAAGACATAAGTAAGGATCTCAATGTATTTTGGAATTGAATGGCCTTCAACTAGGTAGTGGTGATCATTTTAGATTTTATGACTTATACTCTTGTATAGATAAAGAAAATGTCATAGTGGCCTCCCAATGAAACTGGATGAATCTTTGTTGGAAGGTTAGATTGCAGGGTCTGCTATCTCAGCATCAAATGGCATAGTTGCCAAGTTTGCCTGATATCTTCTCCCCCATTAGACCATATATAAAATAGCCGATATACTAGTTTGGAAGCTTACTAGCAATGGATCTTTCATGTTAGATACATATTAGAAATTTATCAATAGAGAAGGTATTCTTTGTCGTATTACAATGCTATATAAAAAGTGACTAATCCTAAAAAGATCAAAGATTTTTTTTTTGACTTGCATTGAAGAATAGACTTCATCTAGGAGAGGTGCTTGCAAAAAACTGATGATTTATGAGTGTGGGTTATCCTCTTTGGAGCTACAATATGGAGTTAGTGTCCCATCTCTTTCTTAGATGCCTTTTTGTTAGAAGTATTTGGACCATTTCTAAAGATATGTCTTAATGTAAGAGGATGGCTAACCAATATTCATACACCATGGACCTCTTGGAGAAGATAGAAATTTTTGCCTTCCATTATAAAAGCTCGAGATCATTTATTAATGGCTTTGTTCTGATATGTTCAGCTTGAAAGAAACCATCAACAAGAATGTTCCATCTATTCTGTCCTTCAAGAAATTCTTCATTCTTTTCGACTAAGAAGGTGATTGAAGGATACCACAAAATATGGAGTTGTTTATCCTCTTTAACTGCTCTTTAAAGCTTGTAATGTGTTTTCTTACACGGTGCTTCGGATTATTAGGAAATACTTTTATACACCTTCATCTTACTCTCTCTTTTCTTTCCATCTTTGTATATTGATATTTTGATCTAATAAATTATGGAAAGTGACTTTGTCATACACCGAATCCAATACTTGGATCAGCACGTGATGCCACACACTTCTTAGGGCAAAATTCTAAAGAATATGCAAGGCCTCCTCACTATTCAGTCTCAAGCCCAACATGCTCTTTTAAAATCTGAAAAAAAAAGAAAAGAAAAGAGAGGGTGAGCTTTACGGGCTCAATAAGTTACCAATATATCTAAGAAATCAAGCATAAATACTTTTTAAATATATTAATTTAGTAATAATATATATCAAGATAATTTTATTTCAAAAATATGCCATGCACATCAATAAAAATCAAAAATTTTCTCTCAATCTTCGATGACTATGGTCATGATCAGCCCCATGATAAGATCCAAAAGAGACTAATCCCTGAATGAAAAATATCTAATCCATTGGTGTGCTACCAGTGATCAACCCCACTGGCTAAGCTCAGAAAAAAAACTAGCTCTGATTCACATAGCTATGATTTGCCCCATGATAAGGCAAAGAGATTGGTCTTGAATGAAAAATACTCAATCCATCGACGTGCTATCAGTGATCAATCCTACTGACTAAGTTCAAAAAGATTAACTCTGCCAGTGATCAGCTCCAACTGGCTAGGTTCAGAAGAAATATATTTATAACGTATGGCCAATGATCAGTCCTATTGGCTAGATCCAAATTATAGTCTAACTAGAGAGTTTTTTTCATACTTTTGTCTCAATCATTTTTTCATAAATAAAAATATTTATCTTATAACAGTATCAACTTAATTTTTATATAATTCAAAAGAGCAATGAAAATAATTTTTATTTGAGATTTCATTCATCAATAAATAAATATAATTTTTTTTAAGAGATCATGTAATTTTAAGAAAAACCATCTCTTTCAAAATTATAACATATAAAAATATTATCATGCATGATCTAAATTTTCTCAATCATTTTTTACTAAATAAATCTATAATTATAAAATTTACTAATTTTTAATATTTTATATATAAAAATTTAATTTTTAAATACATAATATATATAAATAAACTCAGAGATAAGAAAAACTTACCAACACTCGAATCCAAAAGTAGCACATGATTGATCTCTAAATCTTGGCACTTCTCTGATGGTAAAGGATCTAATCAAAATAAATTAACAAGATCATTAGCTTTCAATAGAAAAGACGAAGGACAAAAAAAGAGAGAATCTCGATCCAACACATGATTGAGTCAAATCCAAATCATTAGAATGAACCTTTATCAGATTAATCATGGAGAGAAAAAATAATCTAAAAAGAAAAAAATTATAGAGAGAGAAAATAGAGAGACACTAGAGAGAGAAAATTGGACTTTCTAAAGAGAGAAAGTAGGGATTTCAAACTCAGAGAGGGGAGAGAGAGAGAGAGAGAGAGAATTTCTCTCTCTTCTTCTTTTCTTTTCTTTTCTTTTTTTCTTTTTCTTTCTCTTCTTGCCCTTTTTTTTTATTCTTTCCATGGTGAAACAAGGGGCTCACTTCCCCTTTCTTCTTCTTCTTCTTCTTTGCTCAAACAAGGAACCACCCCCCACCTTCATCCCTCTCTTCATCTCATGCTCCCATATGGAGGGATCTAGAGTCGGCACCCCATGGTGGTGCCTATCAATAGCAGTGGCGGCGATCCCAAACATGGCCATGGCCGGCAATGGTCGGTGGAACAAAAATAAAGAAAAGAATGCATAAAATAGGAGACTTTATTAAATCAAATCTAGTGATTTCATCAGATTAAATCCACCAACAGCGACGGATGAAGGACTAAGAAATGAAGGAGAAGAAGAGAAAGGAGGGCTACCTTGTCCGACAACACCAAAGAATGAAAGAAAATCGATAACTTTTCCAGCAAGGATTAAGAAAAACTCAGAGTAAAATCTTGGAGGATCGATGGCGATTTCTTAAGGAATGAAGGATGGAACTCAACGGAAGGGAGGAGGTCTACTTATAGAGAAAATTTTCTAGATCTTACGGACCTAATTTGGCTTAGATTGAAACTCTACCCTTCAATTTTGTTGGCTTCAAGAGAGGAAGAAGAAATAGAGTCCATTTGGGACTCTCTTTTTTTTTTGATGAGTTTCGATGAAGTCAGTAGGGTGTGCCGACTTCACGCAAAGGACT
Source organism: Cocos nucifera (assembly GCA_006176705.1). Taxonomy (NCBI): domain Eukaryota; kingdom Viridiplantae; phylum Streptophyta; class Magnoliopsida; order Arecales; family Arecaceae; genus Cocos; species Cocos nucifera. The sequence goes on from QRFJ01000099.1 coordinate 53,115, forward strand.
TGGTTCTCATAGACTCACTTCCTCTTGTTACCTAAAAAAAAAGACCTCTTCAAAGCAATAAAATTAGGGGGGATCTAAAGGGAGTAATACAAAGCCAAAGTCTAAAGAGGCTTCTTCAATAATCAGAGACCATGAAAAGATAGTGCAAAGGGTCAAAGTGGCTACTAATTTGGAGGGGGGGGAAGGGAGAAAGGAGCCCCAAGATGGTGCAAAATGTTCAAATGGCAAAATGAGGATGGAGGCCAAGCTTTTACAGGTTGGTAGTGTAGAGGATGGAAACTCTGCTTTATTCTATTTGGCTTGTTTTTTCATAATAAAATTACTATTGTAGAATTGGAGGAGAGCCTCTTGTATCCAATTTTATGAGTATAGGATCCTTATGTTTGTGCCCTCTTTGAAATCAAATTTTCTAGTCATAGTCTAGAGATTCAAATACTGTGAGAACCTAAATTTTTTATACAATTGAATTATGAGGCCTCTTTGATGGCATTATTGTCCCTTTGGTGTAGAGATTTAGCCAAGATGGATATATTAATTTAAGTACTCCAATCAAAAAGCTGTGGTGGTCATAACTGGAATAAATCCACAATCCTAGATGTTTGTAGTTATTTGTATTGATAGAAAGTACTAAAGAAGGAGGGATCCTTGGTGAAAGTCTTCAACTGCAATATAGATCGGTCTGCTTACTCTGGTAAGATGGGCTTTCAATTGTATTGATGGCTATCATGATTTGGGATTTGTTGGCACCTAGTACACACTATGCAACAATTAACACAGAACACTAGAGTTTGTGAGCATATCGAAAGGGCCTTTACCACTAGAAATTAGATTCAAATATTTTCAAAATATTAGGTTATCACCTCTCGCATGCATCTTCTGATCACTGTCGCATTCTTATTCACACTGAAAGAACTGTGACACCTCATCCTCCTTTCCATTTTGAGAAATTCTAATTGGTGTACTCTTAATCATGGTCTATGGTGAGAGATGCATAGAATATACCAGTTAGAGAAGATGTGATGTATGGAGTAATCCAAAAACTCAAGCTCCACAAAAGATAGTTGAGGTATTGAAATTGAATTATGGAGAATATCTTCCATCGAGGAGTTAAAAACTATCATTACCCAATGCTGAGGGCTTTCAGAAGAAGATATGGGCTTGTTGAGGACGAGCCCAGTAATACACTACTTCCTTCTCACCAGCAAAAAGCTATTTGAAGACAAAAATCCCATATCACTTAGCTTAGTGATGGCGATTGTAATTCCAAGTTCTTCCACCAATCAATAATTAGAAGACAAAGAAATTGGATTAAATTATTGAAGACATGTGGAGGTATACTTTTAGATGACCCATAAGAAATAAAAAAAAAAATGTTCCAATTCTTTAGAGCTAGGTGGATGGATAATGCAAGGTTGGCAGTTAGCATTGATACTCCTATCCCTCTATGAAGACTCAAGAACCAAGACAATGAAGGTCTAATGAAGCCAGTGACTAATGAAGAAATTCAAGAGGCCTTGAGATCATTGTCAAGTGATGAAACCTTTAGACCTGATGGATTTCCTCTTTTCTTTTTAAAAAGTTTTGGCTTATGATCCAAAAGGACGTATATAGGGCAGTCAAATAATTCTTCAAAATGAATACAATCATAATGCATAGAAGAACAATTTTGTTGCCTTAATCCTAAGAAGGACAATCCTATGAAGACCTTGCACTATAGAATTATAAGCCTCTATAAGCTAATTGCAAAGATCATGGTGGCAAGATTACAACCTCTATTGGATGCATTAGTAAGTCTAAGCAAGGAGCTTTTACTAGGATAATAGGAATCTTTGACAGCACAATCCTGGCACAAGAATTTATATATGATCTCATGAGAGCCCCTACATGTAGAGGCATGATAGCCATAAAAATCAATATGAGGAATGGATTGATTGGGTCTGAGGTTGTCTTGAAGCCTTCCTTTGCCTAGTTGGTGAATGGCACTCTTATAGAGTATTTTCAGTCTATAATGGGTCTCCGCCAGGACTATCCTATCACTCTATCTCTTTATGATTTGTGTACATATTCTATCCCGTGTGCTCCATAAAGAGATCAATTATGGTTGATTAGTAATCTATAGGCCCAATTTGATGGTGCCAACATTATCACATCTCAAGCTTGCAGATGATTGCATGCTTTTGGCTCGAGCTTTAATAAGTAATATAGGTATGCTTCGTAGAGTAGTTTGGATATAGAATATTAGGCCTAATGGTCAACTTACAAAAGTTTGTAATAAAATTCAGCCTAAGGACTAGAGCGATACTAAGATAGCAAATTAAAAGTTTCTTGGATATGGCAGAGAACAGTAAGACATGGCAATACTTAATGATTCTTATCATGAGTAATAGAGATTCTAAGATTGCAGTTGTTTTGTCTAAAGTGTTTAAGACAGACTTCAAGGATGGAAGTAGAGGGCAATATCTATGATGGGTAGGCTAACCATAGTCAGATCAAGGTTGGGCACCATCTCAAGCCATCTACTGGCAAATTCCATTCTAAAAAGAGCTAGTTAGTCTACAGATTGAAAAGATGATGAGGAATTTTCTTTGAGGGACAAAAAATTTTATTTTATCACTTGGGATATAGCGTGCCAGTCCATTTAGAGGAGGGCCTCGAAATTTATAAATTGACGGTTACTCAAGAAGTTAATTTAGCAAAGCAAGCTGTGAAACTCCTTTTGGAACCTGATAACATTTGAAGTGTTATGATGAGGGCTAAATATGGGGATGATAATAATAGTGACATCAAGATAGGGCCTTTTTTATTTGGAATGTAATCAAGCCATATATTGACATTATGGGTTCTAATATTAGATGGTGAATTGATGATGGCAAGTCCATTTATGTCCTTTAAGATCCTTGACTTATCGAGATTTCGCTTGCATACATGCCTATAAACATCAATTATAATTAGCCGGAGAATTTGAAAGTGGTTAATGTCTTTGTTCAAGGAAGAAAGGTGGGATAGGGATATCATTACTCAAGCTTTTGGCAAAGACTGGATGGAAAAGATCATCTCCAGGCTATTCTATTGATTGAAGGTACGATAGGTTGGATTGGGAAGAAGCATTGGAAATCAAATCAAAAGATCTTCAAAAGTTAGTGACCCCTCCCCCACTCAAATGAATAGGGATTTCACATAGATATGGTGGATATAGGGGTTCACCTAAGGGTAGCTCTTCGGATTTGGAAGGTCGTCTAGGATTGGCTTCCATGTCAAGAAGAGTTCCATCGTAGAGGCATGCAGATTACTCTTAAATGTTAGTGGTGCCACGAGGCTGACAAGATGGTTACCTATGTTAGCCTATAGTGTGGGAGAGCTCGCGGAGTGTGGCATATGGCTCTTGATCGAGGCATCACCAGAGTGCCTCCATAATTCACAGTTGCCCTGTTGGAGTGCCCAAAGGAGGAGATGTGGAACCATCAAGAATCAGGTAGAGCAACTACTATTTGTTATATCATCTACTATATTTGGCCATCCAGGAATGCTTGCATGTTTGACAATATGGATCAGAGTCCTCTTATTACTCTTTTGAAAGCCCAAGCCTAGGAAGCTAAATGCGCTAGAGCCAATATTGCTTAGTCGATCGTGATGGTTAGGGACCATTGGAGCTCTCATTAGAGCCAATATTGTGTTGCAATTTCTACATCCTTTGGAGTGGGTGAGGTATTTTATTTGAAATCCCTTACCCCTGGTTTTCTTAAGATCAATTTTGATGGTAGTATCTTGAATGATGGTGCAAAGAGATGAGCAAAATTCATGATCTACAATCAACAATCATGTCTATTGGTGGTCGGAGGTTGCCATACCAACGACATCACAGTGCCTATGGCAGAGCTGAGAGGAGCATAAGAGGGGTTGGTCTTTGCAATTACCATACTTGGAGCCCCCGATGTAGTGCTGGAAGGGGACTCAAAAATGGTGTTCGGTCGACTATAGGGAGGCACTGCCACTTAGGAGACTAGTATTCGCCTTGTAGTCCTTAAGGCAGTTCATGTTTATAGGGAGGTTAATAATACTGTATGTCATCAACCATATAAAGTTCTCTTTAGGAATACGATATGTTGGCTCTGATTCCATTGCGAGATTTATTATATTCTGATGCATTAGGTTGTATTTACAGAAGGGCAATGTAACTTCGATGATGGCTTTAAAACCAATGAATACATGTATTTTCATCTCTTCCTCTCTGTTTCTTTCTTCTACGTGATCCTTGCACTTCCCATGCATTTCTAGAATAAAGGAGTGGGAACGGTACGAAGGAAAATGACTGTTTAACTAACGTAGCTCAATATCATGTGACCTAGGTTATATCATTCTCTTCATGACTAATGAAAAGTAGATGAGACTTTAAAAGAGGCATCTGGATTATTCTGAGACAAGTTATTTCCTTTGTCTGTTGCTCCCCATGTTAACGTCGATCACATCCATGCGATCCATGCTAGTGAACCAAAGCATGTTCATTAAACCTTAACGCTCATGAAGTTACCACCCTCATTAAATTATTTTGCGGCAAGTAACTATAACACTCAAGTACAGCATCTTATCCAAATTATCAGTTGTTGGCCTGATACTAAATTTTTTAACTATAATATATGATGGAGTTTTGAGAAGAATGAGTTAGCTGTAATAAAGGTGTTTTAGCTGCAATTGTTGATGCTTTTATTTGCTGCGTATCGTGTTACAATTTTGAGCAACCTGTTTCCAACGTGTAGACTATTGGTAGGACAAAAGGCAAGTTCCAAGTGTTGGATTTAACTCCTTAACGTGGCCTAATTGTCACTTAGTCAAGTTTAAATCATTGGATCAAGTCCTGAATTAATTATGGTGAGCCTAATTAATTAAAGAATTCTATTCCTAATAAGACTTAGATTGAAATCTCTACGCTAATTAGGATTAAGTCCTTAGATGGGATAAGACAAGTGCAAATATAAATAGAGATGGCCTGGTTCCTTTTCTCTAACTCTCAACTCTCAGAAGAGCGTAACGATTTCCATCAATCGTCCGCATAAAGATGGAGGATGAGGAGAGAGAATATTAGCTATCTACGAAAGATGAATCTAACATTCTACGGGCTACGTGATCATCGCATTGATGAGACGATGGTGCAAGATATATTTTATTTTAATTTTATATGAATATTGAAGCATGATTCAGACATAAAAGTTTAAATTATCTAATATGTAGTATTAGAGCCTAGGATCCATGCTTCGTATATTTTTTGATAATTTTGGTTTATTTTTGAAAAATTAAAATCATGGTTTCTTAATTTTTAAAATTAATTAAAATTTTAGAAATTAAATTGAAGGTTTATTAATTTCCATAAAATAAAAGAAAATAAAAAAAAATTTTGGGGTCGGCCATGTCCGTCGACCCGCACCGCCCAGCGAATGAGGCAGCAGCCATCGCTGTTGCCATGCCGGGGGCTACCACCTCCGATGCTTATCCGCACCGCCCACCACTTGTGCAGCTACAAGAGCTGCGGTGTAGGGAGGCGGCAGGATGGATGCGGCGAAGCAAAGGGGGGAGTCGGTGAAGAGGTGGCGGTCTACGGTGGAGGTTCGCAGATGGAAGGGGAGCTTTTCCTCCCTGGCAGTGACGACGGCAGGACCTTCACATGCGGTCCTTGGATTCAACCGCATAAACAGCGACTTTCACCGCGATGGCGAAGGGGGCAGTCCGCCGCCCTCCCTTCTAGTCTCTTCAATGACTGAAACGGCAAGGGGTGGCCATCCGAATGCGCGTTCGACGCAAGCAGAGGCGACGGCCATGGGGGTTTAAAGTTTTTTCTAATAAAAAAAAAACTCTAGAAAGAAGAAAGGCTAATCGAATCCAGATTTTGGTTCCAAACCCAAAACCCAAAATCCACTTAGAACCCATTAAATAAAAAGAAACTTTTACATTTAACACCCTAGAAAAGTTTAAAATCTTGTAAAAGTCCTCCAGTGCACTTTTGCAATTTAGTCTTTTAGGATAATTTTGCATTTTAATCCTTGAATAGTAATAAATTATATTAAAGCCCCTGCCAATTTTTTGAATATTTTTAAAGTTGCTATTTTGCAGAAAAGGCATCATATTTCTGTAATCTACGGTTAAGTCCTCTAATTTTAAGGTTTTTTTGATAAATTGCTATAACTTGATCATTTTTTATCCGATTTGAGTGATTTTTAAATCATTGAACTCATGATAATTTGAAAAACATTATGATTAAATTTTCATATAAAATAAAATATTTAAATAATTTAATTTATTTAATTAATAATTCTGATCGCCATTACACTGTTCAATTGTATTTTTGTGTAGCTCCAAAGGATCCGGAGCACTCTATGAATTTTGGATAGCTGAGTCATTGAGGGCTAATAATTTTTTCTCATCATAGTTTTAGAATTACATAAAAATATATCTATTATGGTAAATCCAAAGATGATTGTAATTTGATACAAAATTAATAGTAAATGATTGACTAACTTAAATTGCATAAAGATGGAGAGTTCTACACCCAAAGATGAAAATAATCTTGAATTTTTGTAATTATAGTTAGTTAAATCATAAAAGTGCAACTAATATAATGGATCATAGTTTAAATATGAATTATGTATACGTGCCATAATTAATGTTCTTACTTACATACTTTATATTATTGTTAGTCATGATTTATGTGATACATATTTTGGTATTATTTATCATATTTAAATTTATGATTAAAATTAGTTACAATACTTATCATATGCTATGATTCTTATCCAAGGATATTTTATAGTTATATAATAAATGATATTAATAAAATTATATTATAGAATCTGCATCATGATGGTAATTGTAAGCATATTTTGTTATTTACAGCCATGACTCCTGTTTCACTCTCATCGCATCTATCTAACATTTCCACACTGAATGGATCAAATTATTCTGATTGGCACTAGCAACTTTTTATTATCTTAGGATGCCTAGATTTAAATTTGGTCCTTCGAAAGTCTCAGTCAGATCCACTTACCTCCACTAGTTCTCATGATCATAAGAAATTATCTAAAAAATGGGAGCATTCTAATAAGTTGTCTCTCATGATTATTAAAAATTCTATAGTGAGAGACATTAGGAGATCTGTTCCTGATAATGAATTAATCTCTGAATATCTTTTTCTATAGAATAATAGTTTACCTGATCAAGTAAAGCCTTAGCTGATATTCTAATGAATAAATTAACCTCTATGAAATATGATGGATTTTTTGGAGTGTAAAAGTACATTATGAAAATGCATGATATAACTGAAAAATTAAATAATTTGGGTATGACGGTATCTAAAAATTTTTTTGTCCAATTTTTTCTTAATTTTCTTCCATCCTAGTTTGCCCAATTTAAGATTTACTATAACATACATAAAAAATTATGGACAATAAATGAACTCATATCCCAGTGTATATAAGAGGAAGAAAGATTGAAACAATAAGGGATTCCAATTATTCATGTAGTTTCACAGGAGCATTCTAAAAGAAAAAAATAAAGAAAGAAAATAAAGGATCCAGCAATCCACCAACAAAATTTTTTCATAAATTAAATATTTTTTCTACAAGAAGGAGGGATATATCAAGAAGGATTGTGAAAAAAGAAGAAATAATTCGAAAAGAAGGATATTCTCTTATCACTTGTTTGTTTCAAAATTAATTTTATTAATGTTTCTTTTAATACTTGGTGGATTGGTTTAGATGCTGTAATTCATATTTTTAATTAAATGCAAGGATTTCTTTCAAGCCGAAAATCAAATGATAGAGAGCGGTGGATCTTTATGGAGAATTGGATGAAGTTTAAGATCATTACAGTCAGGATCTACAGATTTATTATAAATACCGAATTTCAATTAGATCTATATGATATTTTTTATGTTTCTTCAGTATCTAAAAATTTAATTTTTTTATCAAAACTTGATTTAGAAGATTTTTTATTTACTTTTGTAAATTCAAGTTTTAAATTAATGAAAAATTTCATTTTGGGTTGGTACTGGAACATTATGCAATGGATTATATAAACTAAATTTAGATTATTCTTTTGAACAATCTTTGCTTATTTTAAGTATCAATATTAGAATAAAATATGGTATTATAAATAAGAGTTCTTCAATGCTATGGCATAAGCGATTAGGTCACATATAAAAAGAAAGGATCACTAGATTAGTTAAAAAATGTATTTTACTAAATCTAGATTTTAGTAATTTTGGTATATGCATCAATTGCATTAAAGATAAATAAATTAGAAGTCATAAAAAATATGCTATTAGAAGTCAATGACTCTTAGAATTGATACATAGCGATATTTGTGGCTATTTTACATCTTATTTTGGAGGGCAAAAATATTTTATTATCTTTATTGATGATTTCTCATATTATGATTATGTTTTCTTATTGCATAAAAAGTCTAAAGCTTTGAAATCCTTTAAAGTATACAAAGTTGAAGTAGAAAATTAGTTGGAGAAAAAAATTAAGATTGTGAGATCTGATAGGGATGGTGAATACTATGATAGATATGATAAATCTGACCGTAATTTTGAATCTTTTGTCAAATTTCTTGAACAGCATGGTATTGTAGTATAGTACACTATGCCAAAATTTTTTTAATAAAATGGTATGGCTGAAAGATATAATCCCACATTGATAGACATGATGAGGAGTATGATTAGGAAATCCTCATTATCCTTGAACTTGTGGGGAGAAGCCTTCAAAATCGCTATGTATGTCCTAAATCGGGTACGTAGTAAGACCATTCCTAAAACTTCTTTTGAGTTATGGACAGGTAGAAAATTAAATTTAGAATATTTACATGTTTGGAATTGTCCAATGGAGGCTTAATTATATAACCCATAAAAAAAGAAATTGGATCCTATAACTGTAAGTTGTTATTTTATAGGATATCCAAAAATATCAAAGAATTTTAGATTTTATTGTCCATCACACACCATTAGAATTGTTGAAACTGAAACTACTAAGTTCATTGAAGATGGTGAAAATAGTGGAAGTGATACACCACATAATATGGTGTTATAGAAAATAAAAGAATATATTTCTATTACAGTAACACCAAGAGAAATTCTACTTAAACCTGCTCAACCTAAAATTATGGAACATCAACAGGTGATTGATACACCACTTTCTGAACAGACTGTCAATGAACCTGATTTAATTGAAAATAATCACAATAATGATATTGAAGCTGAAATATTATGGAGATCTACTAGAATTAGAAGATCGGCTATTTCAGATGATTATATTATATACTTATAAGAATGTGATTATGATATTGGAATAAAGAATAACCCAGTTTCATTTAAGGATGTCATGAAAAATGATGATTCTGAACTTTGGTTAGATGTAATGAAAGATGAGATGAAATCCATGAATAAAAATCAAGTTTGAAAACTTATCGAATTACCTGAAGGATTTAAGCTTGTAGGTTATAAATGGATTTTTAAAATCAAACGAGATTCCAAAGATAATATCGAGAGATATAAAGCTAGACTTATAGCAAAAGATTTCACCCAAAAGAAAGGCATTGATTATCATGAAATATTTTTTTCTATTTCTAGAAAGGATTCATTTAGAATCATTATGGCATTAGTAGCTTATTTTGATTTAGAGCTATATCAAATGGATGTCAAGACCACAATTTTGAATGGGGATTTAAAGGAAGAGATGTATATGGAATAGTTTGAAAAATTTTTTGTACAAGAAAATAAAAGACTGGTATGTAAATTAAACAAATCTATATATGATCTTTATTGGTGTGAAATCTGATTATCACCAGAATCGAGGCTGGAGTCGGAGAAGATGGGGTCATCGCTGGTGATCTGCAAAATAAGTCTTATCCAGAGTCGGGGATGGTGGCTCCGACAAGACCCTCCGACGATCAAGTCAGCTCTTTCGACCAACAGAAATTAAGTGCCCAGAGAGATTTTAGCAAAGTCTTAAGAAGGAAAGAAGAGCTTAGAGCCTGGAGAGGAAAGCATATCTGGAGGATCTCTTATATAAATGGAGCCTATAACAAACTGATAATAACAGCTATAACCATCCGGTAGTGAGTCATTCGGAGCCACGTGGAATTTGTTATGGAGAGTGATGTCTATTGTCGTGACATGCCAGTCTGTTGAAATTTAATAGTCGAAGTTCGGAGGAGATAGGCACTGGCAGTGAAGAGCTTCAAGTTTTATCAACTCCAAAGGAGTTTGAACTTCTTCAGGATTATCTGTGCGTAAGTGGATTCATGCTGTGCAGATTGCTGGATCCACATATGCATGGAGGCCCTTCTAGGCGACTACATGGAGTTCAATCGGAAGGGATTTAGAAGTCCACTAGAGAAATCCTGAAGGAAGTCCGCTGGAGGAATCTGGAAGGAGGTCCGTTGGAAGGATTCAGAAAGAGTTCGACTGACAGAGAAGTCCAACTAAAGAAAAAGTTTGAAAAACTCGCGATCGGAGAAGGTCGACTAGAGGAATGTTAAAAGGAGCCTGCCTAGGATGGACAAGTTTGGCTGAAGGAAAAGTTCGAAAAACTCGTGATCGAGGAAGATCGGCTGGAGGAATGTCGAAAGAAGCCTGCCTAGGATGGAGAAGTCCGACTGAAGAAAAAGTTTAGAAAACTCGCGATCGAAGAAGGTCAACTGGAAGAATGTCGAAAGGAGCCTGCCTGGGATGGAGGAGCTCGACTGAAGGAAAAGTTCAAAACACTCACGATCAAAAAAGGTCGGCTGGAGGAATGTCGAAAGGAGCTTGCCTGGGATGGAGAAGCTCGGCCACCCCCGCCATTCAAGCTCATCTGGGTGAGATCTGGAGGGATCTTGCAAATTTGATCGAGGGTCAATCTTGGTCATCGCTACGAAATGGGATCATTCAGTAATTAGATATCCGACCAAACTTCGATGGGAGTGGATTTTCCTCTAACAATAGTCCCTCCACTCTTGAGTTCAAAATTCAAAGAAAGGAACTGCAGATGCGACTGCCGAAGTTCTTTTTAGCTTTCTACATCAGTCAAGATGAGATGTTTTGGCATTTACCATGCTGGCATCGAAGTTTTTTAAATCTAAAATGAGTTTGAGAAGACGGCTCTTCGTATTTTCCACCAAAATTCTATCCCATGTATGGCACCATAAAGACTTCGTCTATCGTCATTTCTCTATCATGATGAGTGAGACATGCAGTGCATGCTGATCGACCGAAGTCGATTCGTAATTATAACTACTTTGGATTGCCTCTGGCTATTTAAGGCCTTCTCCTCTCATCCAAAAGTCATTCTTGCCCGAGTCTTCTTCTTCCTTCGATCCCCGTTCTTCTTCCACCCAAGGGTTTTAGCTTCCTCCCTCTCCTTCTTGGGTTTCGGATGCCCTTTCGACTGGTTCTCATTGCACCCACCATCTTTTCATCCTCCCCAAATAGCCTAGGTCAGTTTTCCAACCCTTCTCTTTAGATATTCATGCTTTTTTAGCTTCTTATTCCTATGAATTCTCTGTAGCAGTATTTGCCCGATACTTTTCCTTATTTTTCATGGGTTTTTTGGGGATTTTATTTTGATCTGAATATTTTCAGAAGCCTCCTACTCCATCGATTCTTGGGGTTTGCTTGGACCGACCTTTCTAGACCTTGCACCCCTAACCGAGGTCGAACCTAGGAACCTGTCTCACTCATCCTTCATTCTAGACACCATCCCATCCATTCTTACTCCGAATGATCTTTCTCTGATCCAAATTCAATATTGAATCCCTCCGGAGTATGACCTCAAACTTTCTAGTTCAGATGACTGAGTCAGCTCTCCTCCGATCGATCAATTTTGTTTGTTCTTAGAGACCTTGCATGTCGAGCTTCGACTTCCACTATCCTCCTTTGTAGTTGCCTTCTTTCGATTTTTGAGCATCTTCCTCGCATCCATCATATTAAACTCCTTTTGATTCATCATAGGCTTTCTTTTTCTCTGCCATCTGACCGAAGTTCGGCCGACTATCTCACTATTCCGAAACTTCTACACCTTCAAACGCCATCCTTCTGCAAAGGACTGGTGGTACTTCTTCCTCCAGTTTGGTAAGAAGGGGTTACTGAAAGATGTCCCTTCTTTCATTCACAACTGAAAGAAAAAGTATTTTTTCGTGCATTGTCCACCCTTGCTATTAGATCTTCCTCCTTGGGGTTATATTAGAAAGTCGGTTCGCCAAGCTCCTAGCTTAGATAGAGCCAACCTTGATTCCTCCAATAAACTTAAAATATTCCAAGCTTCTCTTCTTCCCAACCTTCTGAAAGAACAGATCTTGTTCAACCTGGGTTTGAGTTCCCTCGATCCTACTGGTACATTTTTTTACTTTTTGAATTCTTTGTGCGGTTTTACATATATGTACTGTCACTGATCGCAGTTCCTTTTCTATTATAGAAATAGATACTGAAGCTACCGAAATGCTCACCAAGAAACTTTACGCCCAGAAGAGAAAAGAAAAAGTGCCAGGTGGTAGCTCGAAGAGGGCGAAGATTGGTGCTCCAAGCTCCACGACCCCTACCACCAGTGCCGAGGTTGCCCCAACCGCTGAGGTCAGCATCGTTGGTGTGGGTTTCATGCCTCCTGCACCCTCGGACCCTTCCAACGAAGATCAAGATCTACAGCTTCCTGTTAAGGGAGAGATGGGAGAAGGAAAGAAGAAAAAGAAAGCTATCGCAAAGATACTCCGCAAGGCTCGTCCTGGCAAGCTAAGCGTTGATTGCGGTGAATTAGGAGAAGACCCTTTCGATGACCTAGAGATCATCCGAGATTTAATCGATAAATTTGCCATGCCGGAGGTGGTGGACTGCATGGCCGACCTTGACCTTTGGTAGCTCATTTGGGGTTCTCTTGGGACTATCCTCAAGTCTTCTTCTTTTTTTTAACATCAACTATCTGTTGCAGTCGGATCACCAAATGCTCACCCTTATCAAGAGGGCATGCCACCAGGAGGTGGAAGCATGGAAGGTCCAGGAGAATCTTCGAACCGAGGTCGATCGCCTTCAAAAAAAGGCCGTCGAGACTGAGCGCCTTGTAGAGAAGAAGGTGGCAGAAATCGGAAGCCTCCAGGGCATACTTCAGAAAGAGGAGTTCATCTCAATCGAACTTAAGGTTGCACTAGCCCTAGAGGAGGAGAGAAAGAAGAAAGCCAAGATTAAAGTCGCCGAACTGGAAGTCCGAATGGTGAAGTCGATCTCAGAGGCAATGGCTCGGGCCATGGAAGAGTTCAAAGCCTCTTCCGAAATAAGGAACTTGAATGTCGAATTTGGCCAGTAGACATTCATCAAGGGCTTCGAGCTATGTGAAGGCAGGGTGGCTCGAAGGTTCTCTGAGCTCGATCTCGAATTTTTGGAGGAGGAGGATGATGTAGAAGTGGGACCGTCTGATGCCGCAGTCAATCCTTCCTCCATCGAGCCTGCTTCTGGTCCGTCCGAGCTTGCTGCGGAGGTGCCTGAGCCAGTTCAAAAATCCCAAGCAGTCGAGAGTGCTCTAGCTTCATCTGTCGCTGTCCATCTCGAGGTTGAAATCCTCGAGTAGTTATACATTTTTCTCTTTTTTTTACTTTGTATTCAAAAATTTTTATTAAATAAAAGTGAATTTTCTTTTTGTCTATACCTTTGAGCATTTTTCATACTTTGAATGCAGTCTCCCATTAATGCTGATCCACTATCTCAGAGGGTTTTCCTTCAAGCTTCATGGAAGAATGCTTCGAAGGTGACCAAAGAGGTCACTCACCTTCGAAAGTTGCACATGAAGGACTCCTCGACTTTTAGCATTCGAAAGGGGAGCTTCAAGAGGGAGCTGGCCGAACTTCGGAAGAATGCAAGCGATAAATCCTGGATGCTGACGGTGAAGATCAGCTCCCTCGAGACTCAACTCAAGGTGGCAAACGAGAAGATTCAACTTCTGGAGGGGCGCTCGTCGTAGTCCTCTAATAAGGCATGATTTGAGTGGGACTGGTCGACGAAGTTCTTCGTATTTCAAAAGTAGCTGCATGATGCCGAGCTCACATATGAGACTTACCGATTGGACTGAAGTGATCGGATATCCAAGCTAGAACAAAAGCTTCGTTCCTCCAATGACGAAGTAGTCCGACTCCAGCGGTGACTTGATGATGGCTTCCAGGCTGGTGCAAGGAGGAAGGCCGAGGAGATTGCCTCCTTGAAGAGGATCGTTAGCGAACTCTTAGAGTCGATCGATGCAGAAGAGGCTGAGGTGCAGCGGCTGAAGCTCGAGCTGACTTATGAGAATTAGGCTACCAAGGATGCGGAGGCCGAGTCCGAGGTCCTGAGGAGGAGGCTGCAAGAGTCAGAGAACTACCATCGAGCCGACAAGATGTTCCACGATAACATGATGAGATGGAGGAAGCTCGAGGAGAAAGTCGATCGTCTAAAGGAATCTTTGGTAATGGCCACCAGTCCGAAGTTTGAGGAGTCCGACCCTTCTTAGAATTTTGATGGCTTTTCTCTTTTTTTTCTTTACTTTTTTTAGTGTAATCGACCTTGTCAATCTGTGTTTTGCTTGTAATGAACTTATTTTTATAATAAAATGGTACCATTTTGTTATTTTTATCTCACATGAATTCGAGGTCTTCACTTTAGCATAATGTTAGGACGAGGTTCTCCTCCTATTCCTAACAGAACTATAGGGATACAAAAGGGTTGTTGAGGGGGCCTCTCCCAACATCCCGACTTAAGTAACCAAGATCTTCACTTTAATACAATGTTAGGATGAGGTTCTTCTCCTATTTCTAATAGAGCTATAGGGGCATAAAAAGATTATTGAAAGAACCTCTTCCTACATCCCGGCTTAAATAATCGAGGTCTTCGCTTTAGCACATGTTAGGATAAGGTTCTCCTCCTATTCCTAATAGGACTATAGGGGCACAAAAGGATCATTGAAAGGGCCTCTCCCAGCATCCCGACTTAAGTAACCGAGGTCTTCGCTTTAGCACAATGTTAGGATGAGGTTCTCCTCCAAGTCCTAATAGGACTAATTTCGTTTAATGACAAAGTTCGGAAGGCTATTTTCTATCATCATAGTTTTGTACCAAGATCGAAGATATTAAAATAAGAAGATTTTATTGAAATGAGATTTTTGATAGTACATGCGTAGGTTCTCCGAGCTTCATAAGCATGGAAGATTGGTGCCTTTGAGCTCCTTCAAGTAGTAAGTTCCAGGTCGGATGACCTCTTTGACTTCGTAAGGATCTTTCCAATTTAGGATGAGCTTTCCCTGGTCTTGAGGTTGTGAAATAGCTGCTCGTCGAAGTATCAAGTCCTCCACTTTGAATATTTTACCTTTGACTCTGGAGTTATAGTAGCAGGCCACTCTTCGTCTATAAGCAGCCATCCGAACTTGGGTTTCTTCTTATTTTTCCTCCAGCAGATCGAGGTTTGCTCTGAGGTCCTACGAATTGCATTGCTTGCTGAAGGCTACAACCCGTGCCAACGGTAGCTTGAGCTCTATTAGAACGACTACTTCCATTCCAAAAGTCAGAGCGAACGGCATTTCTCCAATTGGTAGCTTCTGGATAGTTTGATATGCCCATAGGACATGGTAAAGCTTGTCTACCCAAGTCCCTCTTACTCTTTCAAGCCTTCCTTAATGTCTTGCAATAAGATTTTGTTTGTTACCTCAGCTTCATCGTTCGCTTGCAGATGAGCTACCGATGTGAAGTTATAGGAGATGTTCAAACCTTCACAGAACTCAGCAAACTTTTTTCCAGCAAATTATCGCCCATTGTCTATAATGAGGGTTCAGGACAGGCCAAATCTATAAATAATTGACTTCCAAATGAAGTCTTACACTCTGGCTTCAATAATCTTTGCCAGGGATTCGGCCTCGATCCATTTGGTGAAGTAATTGATTAACCAAGAGATTGTCCAAGTGCTGTCGGAAAGAAACCAAGTATGTCCATTTTCTGCGGTGCGAATGGCCAAGGGGCGCTTAGTGGGATAAGCTCGGAGGTTAGCTATCTTTGTATATTTGCATTTTTTTGATAGCGGTCATACTTTCTAACATATCAATGCAATCATGGTGCATAGTCGGCCAATAATAACCTTACTGAAGCAGCTTGTGAGACAGGGATTTGGCATCTAAATGATTTTCATAGATTCCTTCATGCACCTCCCATAATGCGAAATCGGCCTCAAAAGATTGAAGGCATCTTAAAAGCAACAAAGAATATGATCTCTTATACAATTTGTCTTTATAAAGTACATACCGGGAGGTCTCGTTTCTCAACTTTCGAGCTTCCTTTGGGTCGTGAGGGAGAGTTCCACCTCTGAGATAAGCAATCAATAGATCAATCTAGCAGGGCTTATGGTCAATCTGCATGGCAGCCAGCGGCTCTTCCGAACTGGAGCATTTTAGTACTTCAAAGTATACTTCCTTCGAAAGTTCATTGGAGGCAAGTGTGGTCAATTTAGAGAGTAGATCGACTCTAGCTTTTTCTGTCCTTAGGATCCGCTGGATATTGAAATTATTGAATACCGGGGTCAAGCTCTTCTCATATTTTTCTTTCGAGCCTCGTAATCGCCACTGACTTATCCCACTACCAACTACGAATCACTATAAGCTCAGAGCCGATCTGCTTCTAGTTTTTTTGCTATCTTCAGTCTCGCTATTAGAGCTTCATATTCTACTCCATTGTTTATTGTAGGAAACTAATACAGTGCATACTTGGCAATAACTTATTTTGGGTTGACCAAGATCAGTCCAGCTCCTGCATTGAAAGCATCGAAAGAGTCATCCACATACAGGATCCAAAAACTTTCAAAAATGTCCGCTCTTTCTTCGGAGAAGCTCGATTGCAGCCACGAAATGCTGGCCTCATTCTACTCAGATTTGGCATCATCTAGGATCGTGCATTCAACTATAAAATCAATCAATATCTAAGCTTTGATCAATGATCAAGGTTGATAGTTGATGTCGAACTCTGTGAGCTTAATCGCCCACTTTGCGATTCTCTCAAAGGCATCCATTCGGTGAAGAACTGTTTTGATCGACTGATCAATAAGGAATGTTATTGTATGCCCCTGAAAGTAGGACCAAAGTCTCTTGACTGCGATCAGAAGAGTATAAGTTAATTTTTTCAATTTAGTATACCTAATCTCGGCATCTCTCAAGACTTGACTTATGTAATAGATTGATCGCTGTACTTTCACCTCTTCTTTGACTAGGACTGCCGCAAGGGCCGTTGGAGAGACCGTCAGGTACAAAAATAATTTCTCTCCAAATTTGGGCTTTGCTAATAGGGGAGGAGAACAGAGGCAGTCCTTGAGCTCTTTAAAGACTTATTGACATTCGATAGTCCAGCAGAAGTTTTTTGGCTATTTTAGGATCTGAAAAAAGGGCATGCATCGCTCGATCGACCTCGAGATGAAATGGTTCAGGGCTACCACCTTTTCAGTCAGGTGCTGAACTTTTTTTATCAATTTTGGAGCAGTCATCTCTTGAATGGTCTAAATCTTCTCTGAATTTACTTCAATTCCACATCTCGACACCACGAATCCCAAGAACTTTTTCAAAATTACGTCAAAGGTGCACTTGGTTGCACTACTACAAAAATGGTCTATGGCAGTGCATGCTATGGCAATAATTTTTGAAATCGCCGTCATAGATCCCACAACAACGATTTTCGTTAACCACTGCTATAGGTCGAACCTATGGCAGTGGTTGTTATAATCACTGCCATAGGTCCGATATATAATAGCGATTAATAAAAATCACTGTCGTAAGTCGAACCTATAGCAGCGGTTATAAAAAATCGCTGTCATAGATCGATCTATAGCAGCGATTCATTATAACCGCTACTATAGATCGGACTTATAGCAGCGGTTAGTAAAACCGCTATCATAAGTCGGACCTATTGCAGCGATTAGTAGGAACTGCTGCTATAAGCTTATTTATGGCAGCGATTAATTGTAACCGCTGCCATATATATTTTTTTAATATTATATAATTTTAAAATTTAATATCTATTTTCATCATTCATTATCTAAATAATTATCATTATAGTATCATCGCAAAAGATCACCTCGATCCGATGGCCCTAGCTTCGTCGATCAAAAAAATTTGATTTTGATGACCATGAATGACGATGCAATGATCTGATAGATGAAGACCTTCGATGAATCCAAAATATGCAACGATGATCTTGATGATATTTGTAGTATGCTATCAAAGTTTTACTTCAATTGGATATCGTTATCTTGGTCAATTTAGTATAAGTTAGTTTTGGTTGTTAAATGATTAATGAGTGATCTAAGAATCAAACAGTATCCGATTATGAGATAATTCTTTTTATAAATGATCTTAGCTACTATTTTAATCATTTTTTATAGTGGTGATTATAAAATTCAACTCGTGAGATGAAGAATGATCTAAAACTTTATGTCTCTTGATAACCATTCTAAAACTTTACTAATTGTTATGCTCGTGCTTTTGCAATATCTGCTTAACATGAACAGTTTATACGAAAATAATTTAAATTTTACTATCATCACCATATAAAATATTTAAAATTATAACAAAGATTATTTAACTAAAAAATTATCTCATAATCGAACGTCGTTTAATCCTTTGATCACTTGTTTCTAATTTAACGGCTGAAATCATTTCGTACTAAACTGATCATGATAACAATATCCGATTAAAGTGAAACTTTAATAGTATGCTACACACATCATCGAGATCATCATTGTAGGCTTTTGAATCCATCGAAGGTCTCTATCTATTAGATCATCGCATCGTCATTCATGATCGTCGAAATCAAATTTTTCTAATCGATGAAGCTAGGGCCATCAGATCGAGGCGATCTTTTGCGACGATACTTTAATGATAATTATTTAGATAATGAATGATGAAGATGGACATTAAATTTTAAAATTATATAATATTTAAAAAAATTTTAAAAAAATATTTTTAATTTACGATAGCGGTTATCAAAAATCGCTACTATAGATCTACAGCAGTGGTTATAGAATCACTGCTGTAGATCTATGGCAGCAATTTTGGATAACCGCTGTCGTAGATTTATGATAGCGATTTGATAACCATTGTCGGAGGTTAGATTAAAAATCTTCAAATTTTTTCTACTTTTCTTCCGTGCACGCTCGATCTCTCTCTGTGTCTCTCCTCCTCCTCTCCATCGCTAGTGAGGCTTCTTCCCCCTTGATCGACGTCGCCCCTCCTTCCCCTCCCCCTCCGGCGCCCCATCCCCGATCGCCGCTCCCTGCCTCCCGCCACCCCCACCCAGCCCCCCACCCTCCCCCCGACCACCCCTCCTTCCCCCCATCCCCGACCGCTCCTCCCACCCACCTGCCAGCCCCCACCCAGCCCCCCCTCCCCGATCGCCCCTTCCTACTATCCTGCCACCCCAGCCCCCCCATCTCCAATCGTCCCTCTCCGCCATCCCCCATCCGACCCCCCCACCCCACCTTCCCCCCGGCCGCCCCTCTTTCCCACCATCCCTGGCCGCTCCTCTCCGCCACCCCCCACCCTCCCCCTGGCCGCCCCTCCCCGCCACCCTCCACCCTCCCCCTGGCCGCCCCTCCTTCCCCCCATCCCCAGCCACCCCTTCCCGCCACCCCCCACCCGGCCCCCATACTCTCTCCCTCCCGGTTGCCGACCCATCCATCACTGTGCTTTCCGGGCCTCCTCGTCACTATGCCCCCTATCCTGGCCCCCCATCTCCAGTCGCTCCTACTCTCTCTCTCTTTTTCTCTTTCTCTCTCTTCTCTATCTCACTATCTTGCTTTTATTTCGTAGGTTATCTCTAGTGCCGTCGTCCTCCTCTAGCATCATCGTCGGTGACCCTCGGAGCTTTCGGCGTGGCCCGCTTTCTATAGCCATAGGTATAATTTTTTTTAAATTTTATAGTATTATTTATTAATCATATATATTTATAATAATTTATAAAATATTTATAATAAATATTATAAATATTTATTATAAATATTATAATTATCTATATTTCGTAGTTTTTGGGCCGTGCCATGGCGGTAGCTTTGGGCTGTGCCATGTCGGCGGCTGTGGATTAGATCTGTCAATGGATTGAATTCAGATAGAAACTTGGATATTCAGATCCAGACTCATTTTTAATTACTGATATCGGATCCAAATCTGAATACCCGATGAGTCTGTACTTGAAGTACCAGACCCGGACCCTAATGGATCCCAGAAAGTCGGATCCAATTTCGAGATCCAAAACTAAGAAATTAAGAGACTGAGAGGGAGACCAATAGATTAAGAGAGGGAGGGCCGATCGCTCGCTAGTCACTGGTAAGGAAGATCGAGAGTGGGAGGGAGGGAGGGGGTCCGACCTCGCCGCCATCACCGACAAGGAAGATCGAGAGAGGGGGAGAGGAAGGGAGGGATCCGACCTCACCGCCATCATTAGGAGGGAGGGGGTCCGGCCTCACCACCATCATTGGGAGGGAGGGGGTCCGACCTCACCGATAAGGAAGATCGAGAGAGGAAGAGTGGGAGATCGAGAAAGCGAGAGAGGGAGGGAGGGGATCCGGCCTCACCTGCATCACTGGGAGGGATGGGGTCCGGCCTTGCTGGCAAGGGAGATCGAGAGAGAGAGAGGAAGGGATGGGGTCCGACCTCGTCGGTGAGGAAGATCGAGAGAGGGAGGGAGGAAGGTCGAGAGATGAAAATGCTAGGAGGGAGAGGTTCGGCCTCATCGCCATCGCTGGTGAGAGAGATCGAGAGAGGGAGAGAGGGAGTGATCGAGGAGATGGCACACAGCTGAGCCGATTTGGATACACAGTCGAGCTTGCTCAGGCCATGATCGAGCCGGCTAAGAGAGGATCCGAAACAGATGTCTCAGGCATGAAGCCGGCTATCTCAGGTACGGAGCCGGCTCGACTTCTGAGCAAATAAAATTTGATATATTTCTCTAAGATTCCAACTTTAAGTCCTAAGATGCCACCATCATCTACTTTGTTCTTCTTTCAGATTTCTAGATTAACATCAAGATTCGTGCAAGAGATCGGATCTATGACTATTGCTCATCCTTAATTATTTATGAATGTAATTCATATTGTAGAATTTATTGCATAACATTTTTTAGATGTTTATATCTTGTTATTTTTGTTTATTGCATTGTATAACGATAGATCCGTCAATTGATTAGTGTACATATTAGAGACTATTTATTAATGCTATACTAATATTATTGTTCAACATGTTATATTAATTAATATTCATTAATGTTAAAGGTCATGATGGCCTGGATACCTCGAGGCCCTATGACCATCTGTCTCGGATCTTGGAGCCTGAGCACTCTGGAAGGATCCGATGCAGGTCCGGACACATGCCGACAAGCTATTGGTCCAAAGCGAGCATTTTCTCATAGACTTTCGGTATCGTCAGTCGAAAGGAGCTTGAGGAGGCATTGGCATGGACTGATCATGCTGCAATGCAGGCAGATCGGATTGAGGAGCGCGCATCTCATCTGAAGGACATCGTGAGAGACATGATGTCGATGCTCAGCACGTATTTTGAAGTTATGGGCTTCGAAGATATGTTGACCCGCATTCGAGCTCCAGCTCTGGCTCCGGCTCAAGCATCAGCTCCAACACCAGCTCCAGCTCCGACTCTGGCTCCGACTCTCGGTGATGACAATGATGATGTAGATTTAGAAAACTTTTGATGTATTTTATTTTTTTTGAAAAATATTATAATAAATTTTATTCGATAATAAAATTTTAGCATTTTAGAATAATTTTTATATTTATTATATTTTCTTATATTATATATCTATATTTATCAGATAAAATATATAAAAAAATAAAAATTTTAATTTTTTTAATTATTCAAGATCTATGGTAGTGGTTTTATAACCACTGTCATATCCGTACCAATCACTACCATAAATTTCTGATGCAAATGGTGCCAACCGCTGTATTAGATCTATGGCAATGGTTAAGAAATCGCTGCGATAGATTACCTATGGCAGCGGTTATGTAACCGTTGCTATAGATAATCTATGGCAGCGGTTACATAACTGCTGCTATAGGTCGATCTATTACAGCGGTTTATAAACTGTTGTAATAGACTATCTATGGTAGCAGTTCAAACAACCACTGCCATAGAGCTACGGCAATGGCTGCAGTAGTAGTGGTTAAAAAACTACTGCCATAGTCTATGATAGTGATTTTTTGGACTACGACAGCGATTACGAATCGCTGCCGTAGCTCTTTTTTGTAGTAGTGTTGGGTTCAGCTTCATCTTATACCTCCTAAGGATGCTGAAGGTCTCTTCAAGATCGACAATGTGATTTATTGAAACTCGACTCTTGACAAGCATATCATCTACATATACCTCCATATTGTGGTCGATCTACTTCTTGAAGATTTTATTAATCAGGTGCTGGTATGTTGCTCCTACATTTTTAAGTCCAAAAGGCATAACCTTATAACAGTAGAGACTACAGTCAGTAATAAAAGTGATTTTCTTCTCATCTTCTGGTGCCATTTAGATTTGATTATAACCAGAGAAGGCATCCATGAAAGTGAGGAGCTCATGGCCTAAGGTTGCATCGACTAGCTAATCTATTTTGGACAAGGGATAGCTATCTTTTGGATAGATTTTGTTCAACTTTTTGAAATCCATGCATATTCTCCACTTGCCATTCGCCTTTTTGATGAGCACGATGTTGGAGATCCAGTTCAGATAGTTGACTTCTCGAATGAATCCGATCTTAAAGAGCTTGTCAACTTCCTCTGTAATTGCTTTCTTCCTCTTTGGAGCATGGCTGCGCATCATCTCTTTCACTGGCCGATGTTTAGGATCAATAGCTAGGCGATGTTCCATGACCTCCGCATCAATCCCGGGCATGTCATCGGGGATCCAAGCAAAAATATCTACATTCCTTCGTAGAAATTTAACAAGCTGCTCTCGTATTTCTTCTATCAGGTTGGAGCCGATCTGCACCGTATGCTCCACATTTCCGTCATTCAGTAGAACGGAAATAAGGTTTTCCATAGGCTCACCCCATTCTTCTGTTAGATCGTCGCAGATATCTAACCCATCAATCGGACAAGGATCTAGCCGCTCACCCCTTTGCAAGGCCATTGAATAGCAATGCCTCACCAAGACTTGATCTCCTCTAACTTTTCTAATCTGATAGCTTATTGGAAACTTTACTTTCAAGTAGTATGTCGACACTACTGCCTAAAGTGCATTCAGACCAGGTCAATCGAGAAGTGCCTTATAAGCAGAGGGAGCTTTTACTGCAAAAAAGTCGATCTATGCTTTGGCCCATTTAGGGTATTGTCCTATAGCCACAGTTAATGTTATTATTCCCTCAACTGGTACAACATCGCCAATGGAACCCACCAATGGAGAACTCATAGGTTCCAGGTGGTTATTAGGTATAGATATTTTAGAGAAAGCATCATAAAATAAGACATCAACAAAGCTTCCATTATCTATTAGAACATGGCGTACATCATAGTTAGCAATATTTAAAGAGATTATAATAATGTCGTTATGCGGAAACTGAACTTCTTGAGCATCTTCATCAGTGAAAGTTATTAGTTCTTCAGTTCTCCACTTCTTCGCAGATCCTTCAGATCTGCTGGCCTCCTCTCATCAAAGTCCTCCAGAGATAGTGTTGATGATGCTGAGAGGTGGCCGATCTTCCTATTGCTCCTTCCTCCTTGGCGGTTCCGACTGTGGTAGTGCTCTTGGCCGATCCTCTCTCCCTTTAGGCCGACGTTGTAGAAATCGACCAAGCCGACCTCGCCTGATGAGCTCCTCGATCTCGTCTTGGAGCTGGATACATTTTTCTATATCGTGACCATGGTCACGATGATAGAGGCTGTAGTTGTTCGGATTACGCTTGCCAGGGTGAGTGCGCATCCTCTTCGATCTTGGTAGTTGCTCCTTGATCTCCATCAGTACTTGTATTTTTGGAGCATTGAGGGAGGCATAGTTGTGGGATCTTCTAGGAGGAACCTCTTCGCGCCCTTCTATCAGGACTTCTTTGACAACGAGCTCGAGGAGGAGTTCGGGCTCACTTACGCTCGAAGGGAGTCTGGGTGAATGGTCGAACTTCATTCGGCTTTTCTTCAACTATGGCCTTGCTAGATTCGCCCGCCCGTCGCTCTCCTATAGCTTCCTCATCCTTCAACTTGAAGGCTTTTTCAGTTTGGGCATATCATTCAGCTCGAGCTAGCAGATCTGACAAAATTTTTAGGATACTTTTTCTCCAGAGAGAACAATAGATCATTCTTTTGAAGGCTGCCCTGCAGCGCAGTCATGGCAATGGACTGATCCAGGTTTCGGACCTCAAAGACAGCAACATTGAAGCGGTTGACATAAGCCCTGATGGATTCTCTCTCTTTATGTTTGATATTGATGAGGGAGTTTGAACCTCGTCTGGGATGCTGACTATTGATGAAATGAGCTACAAACTGATGGCTCATCTGGTCAAAGAAGAAGATCATACCCAACTTCAGTATTGAGTATCAGTTTCTTGCTGCTTCCTTCAGAGTAGATGAAAAAGCTCGATATATGATGGCATCGGGCATGCCATGGAGCAGCATCATTATCTGAAAGACCTTCAGATGGTCAACTGAATCAGTGGTCCCATCGTAGCTCTCGAATTATGGGAGCTTAAGGTTCGGTGGGATTGGTTCCTACATGATTTGATGAGAGAAAGAAGGATCGGTGCAGATATCATTACCGTGAGAGAAGAAAGTCTGGCAGAGTTTCTCAATCTGCTAGTTTATTTTTGCAGCTTTCGGTCTAGGAGATCTTCGCAGTAGTGGATCTCCAAAGTTTTTTGGCTGAACGAGGGCAGAGTCCCTCTAGAGGTAGAGTCATGGTCAGAGCAGGGGCTCCCTATCCTTTGCTTCCCTTTCTCGGAGGTGATCGGCCGACTCGTCCAAGTCGGACGTCCTCAGACTAGGTCCTGGGGTTTTGGAGAAGCCTGCTCTGATCGAATTGGCACCAGA
Source organism: Cocos nucifera (assembly GCA_006176705.1). Taxonomy (NCBI): domain Eukaryota; kingdom Viridiplantae; phylum Streptophyta; class Magnoliopsida; order Arecales; family Arecaceae; genus Cocos; species Cocos nucifera. The sequence continues at coordinate 78,130 of QRFJ01000099.1, forward strand.
GGTCGTTGCTACTACATGGCCTGCACTACTTCAGTGAGGCCCCTAACCTGCTGAATCAGTAGGTTAAATTGCTCTGCATCCATCATTACCGTCGGTGGAACTTGAGATGCCGAGTATGAGATGGGGGTAGGCAAATCTGGATAAGATCTTATCGCAGAAGTAGTTGACCGTCAGGTAGAAGCCTTTCTGGGAGGCATCCTCGTGAGATCGACTAGGGAAGAAGAACTTCGAGGGAAAGGAGAGAGATCTCTGCTAAGTACTCCCTTAAGAACAAGAGAACTTCAAGAGCAAGAGGGACCCTTTCTTTAGCGCCAATCCTATTGGTGTGAAATCTGGTTGTCGTCGGAATCGAGACTGAAGTCGGAGAAGATGGGGTCGCCGTCGGTGACCTATAAAATAAGTCTCATTCAGAGTCAAGGGTGGTGGCTCTGGTAAGACCCTCTGACGATCAAGTCAGCTCTTTCAATCAACAGAAATGGAGTGCCCAGAGAGATTTTAGCAGAGTTTTAAGGAGGAAAGGAGAGCTTAGAGCCTAGAGAGGAAAGCATATCTAGCGAGTCTCTTATATAGATAGAGCCTGTAACAAACTAATAGTGACAGCCATAATCATCCGATAGTGAGCCATTCGGAGCTACGTGGAGTTTGTTATGGAGGATGGTGTCTGTTGTCCTGATATGTCGGTCCGTTGAGATTTAATAGTTGAAATTCGGAGGAGATAGGCGCTGGCAGTGAAGAGCTTCAAGTTTCATCAACTCTAAGGAGTTTGGACTTCTTCAAAATCGTCTGTGCATAAGTGGGTTCATACTATGCAGATTGCTAGATCCACGTAGGCGTGGAGGCCCTTCCAGGCGACTACATGAAGTTCTTATGGAAAAAGTTTAGAAGTCCACTAGAGAAATCCTTAAGGAAGTCCACTGGAGGAATCTAGAAGGAGGTTCGCTGGAAGGATTTGGAAGGAGTTCGACTGATAGAGAAGTTCGGTTGAAGAAAAAATTTGAAAAACTCACGATCGAGGAAGGTCGGCCAGAGGAATGTTGAAAGGAGCTTGCTTGGAATGGAGAAGCCCGACTGAAGGGGTAGTTCGAAAAACTCACGATCGGAGAAGGTCGCCTGGAGGAATGTCGAAAGGAGCCTATCTGGGATGGAGAAGTCCGACTGAAGGAAAAGTTTGAAAAACTCACAATCGAAAAAGGTCGGCTGGAGGAATGTCGAAAGAAGCCTGCCTGGGATGGAGAAGCTTGGCTATCCCCATCATTCAAGCTCATCCGGATAAGGTCTAGAGGGATCTTTCGAATCTGTTCAAGGGTCAATCTTGATCATCGCTACCAGATAGGATCATTCAGCAATTAGATATCCGATCGAACTTCGGTGGGAGCGGATTTTTCCCTAACAGTCTTAAACAAGCTTCCAGATAATGGTACTTAAAGTTTAATCATATCATTATTTTCTTTAGATTTAAAAAAAATATTGCTGATCAATGTATATATCTGAAGGTGAATAAAAGTAAATTTATATTTTTGATACTATATGTAGATGATATCTTACTAGCCAGTAATAATTTGGATCTCTTACATGAAACTAAAAGTTTTCTGTCCGAACATTTTAACATGAAAGATATGAAAGATGATTCTTATGTTCTTAGTATAGAAATCCATCATGATAGAAATAAGAGGTTACTTGATTTATCTCAGAGAAATTATATTACTAGAATCCTACAAAGGTTTAAAATGTCAAGCTGCTCGTCAAGTGAAGTACCAATCGTTAAAGATGATAATTTAGTAAATTTCAGTATCCTAGGAACGAAATTGAGAGAAATCAAATGAAGGATATATCCTATGCATCTATAGTGGATCGTCTGATATATGCTCAAGTATGTACTCATCCTGATATCAGTTTTGCTTTGAAAATGCTTGGAAGATATCAGAGTGATCCAGGTATGGATCACTGGAAAGCTACCAAGAAGATGATGCGATATTTTCAGGAAACTAAAGACTACATGTTTACTTATAGGATGACTGATCAATTAAAGGTGATCGATTATTCAGATGCAGATTATGTTGGTTATTTCGATAGTAGAAAGTCCACATCTAGTTTCATCTTCCTGTTAGCTCGTAGAGCAATCTTATGGAGGAGCACAAAATAGCACATTATTTTCTGCTCTACTATGGAAGCTAAATATATAAGCTACTATGAGGCTTTCTTACATGCTCTATGGTTGAGAAAATTCATCTCAGGACTCGAAGTTATGAATTTTATTTTCAAGCCGTTGAGAATTTATTGTGATAATTTTGTTGTAGTTTCTTTCTCTAATAGTAGCAAGATGACAAATGCAAACAAGCACATTGATGTTAAGTATCTTGCTGTAAATGAGAGAATTAGTAGTCATCAGGTATCTATTGATTCTATTGATACTGCTTGTATGATAGCTGATCCTTTGACGAAAGATTTAGTGCCCTAAATTTTTAAAGAGCATGTAAAAGCTATGGGCATTTGTCATTAGAATATTTAATTAGTAATAGACACTTATTTTGAGATTTTTTAATCATTTGATGACTGCTATTGCTTTTATTTAATTATTGTTTGTATGCATTATGGTTAATTTTTGTCAAAATTAAAGTAAACAGAAGTGTCATTTATATGACATAACAGTGGGACCATTATCATAGGCATTATAATTTTTAATAGCCTATGTATTTCAGTATATAAGAGTAGGTTAAATGAGAATTATTGATGTTATGATATATAGAAGGGAGTATGTCAATTGAGATGTATAACCGCTGTTGGGGATAAATCCCACTCCTGCCGAAGCCCGGCCCGACGCTCAGCATAATGCAACCAGTAGCCGCAGAAGAGCTTCAGTGCACTGGTCTAGCCGAACTCCTTCAGCCGACCGAACTGCCAGGCGGCCGAACTCCCAGCGGCCAAACTTCTTCTAGCAGGCCGAACTGGTCAGCTCCCGAGCTTCTTCCAGACTCCCAGCGTCGAGACCGAACTTCCTGGGGGGCCGAACTCCTTCGGACCGACTCCAAGCGGCCAAGCTTCAATGAAGTCCTCTCAGCGGCCGAACTCCTCAGCGGATGGGCTTTAGCGGAATCCCCAAGCGGTCGTCACTCAGAAGTTCGAACTCCTCAGCAGTCGCCACTCGGCCGAACTCCTCAGCGGTCGCCCCTCGGCCGAACTCCTCAGCGGTCGCCCTCATCGAACTTCGGTCGATCGAGCTCCTACCGAACTCTCAAGTGTCCAAGCCTCAGTCGAAGTCCAACAGCCGGCCGAACCCCCAAACGGCCGAGCTTCGGATTCTCAGCAGCCGAACTCTTCAGCGGACGAGCCTTAGCTGCATACCTCCGGCCAGACGCCTATGGGAGCCGAACTCCCTCCTATCTTCCTCTTCAGGAGCCCGAACTCCTCCAAAATGGGCACACGACGAAGGCCTTCAACCCTTCATTCGGCAAGCTCTGCAACCATCACCATCAGTCAGTCCGCCGCACCATCAGTCTGCCGCACCATCAGTCAGTCCACCGCAGGCGATAGCGACCCACTGTCAGGCGGCGATGGCTGTCACCCTCAATCCGCCGCACACGGCACCAGCCCGTGAGACTGACTCCGCCGAACCTCGAGCGGCCCACCAGCACGCGGCTGCAGTTGTCACCATCAAGCTCCACTATATAAAGGATCCTCCCGACACGCTAAGGCTAAGCTCTCTGAACTCTCGACTCTCTAAGCTCTCCTCCTCATCTCTAAGCTTCGGAACTCATTCCGAGCACTCCATTACTGTTGGCCGAAAACTGACTTGACCATCGGAGGGTCCTGCCGGAGCCACCCCCCACCGGTTCCGGATGGGACTTCGTTTTGCAGGTCCCCGGCGGCGACCTCAGCGGTCTCGACTCCGGCGACCTCCGACGAAGACTGATTTCTGCACCAACAACCGCCATGATTTGCATCAATGATTTTTACTTAATCAAAGTATGAAGGATCTTTCAAGGAATAGATAATTGGATAAATTTTTATAAAATGAGTGCGCACTCATCGGATCAATTTTAAAATTCTAATTCAGGATTGTTATTTTTAAAAAATTTAAAAAATTTATTTATTTTTGAAATATTTTGGCAAAACCAAAGAATTAATTTTAAGTAAAAATATAGGCCAAGTGGGAGAATGTTGGATTTAACTCCTTGATATGGCATAATTATCACTTAGTCAGGTTTAACTTATTGGATCAAGTCCTGAATTAATTATGGTGAGCCCAATTAATTAAAGAGTTCTATTCTTGATAAGACTTAGACCGAAACCCCTACTCTAATCAGGATTAAGTCTTCTGATGGGATAAGACAAGTGCAGGTATAAATAGAGGTGGTCTGATCTCTTTTCTCCAATTCTCAACTCTCAGAAGAGCGTGATGATTTTCATCAATCATCCATATAAAGATGAGAGAGAAGATCAGCTACCTGCGAAAGATGGATCTGATATTCTGTGGGCTACGTGATCATCGTGTTAGTGAGATAATAGTGCAAAATATATTTTATTTTGATTTTACATGAATATTGAAGCACGATCTAGATATAAAAATTTAAATTATCTAACACCAAGTGGAGCTGATGAGAAGAAAGATTCTCGATGATATGATGCCTTGCCATAAAAACTCTTGCCATTGGATGTTTCATCTTAGTAGTTTTATTATCTGGGTCATCTAGCGGCTGGAGCTCAACGTGAATGGTTCTCATGCGCGGATGGAGTTTATGATCAAACCAAGAGTGAGTTTGCCTACTCTTTTATACTGTGTAGAACGGCTAAGTCCATCAATTGAAAAGGAATGGTTCAGACGGAGATTGACTTATTAGTCCTTGGGGCCTATGGTTCCTACAATATGCACTGATTTTCCAAAAAGCCATACTTGCATTTGTTACCAACACTAGAAGACTAAATGTTCAACCATGATTCTTTTATTTCAAGAAATACGGTGTAAATGCCACCATAAAAAATGCCAGCTGATGGGTGGATACCTTCGTCCTTTAGGTGAAAAAACAAAATCTGATACATGAGATCATTGTATGCACATACTTTGTGATGGTGGTGGTGGAGATTAGTAGATAATATGACAAAAAAAGTTGCTGAATCATCACTAGATATCAGCAATTGAACCTTAATATCTCAGCTAGAGGCTCTGGCTCGATTTAGAGCACTCGGATTTGGAACTCAACTCAAGATGATCAATTTTAATATCTAAATTCCTACTCCATCTCATAAAAAAATAAATAATAATAATATTTAAAATCAACTCAATCTAACTTGCATATCAAATAGATCATATTCGAATTTGAGTTTGAACTTGAATTAGAATTTTATTTTTTATTAAAAATTATAGTTAAAATAAAATATAGTATAATATTATTTTTTAAAATATTAAATATATATATTATAAATAAAATATAATATTATTTGATTAGGCTCGTAAGCTCTCATGTCAAATATTTTGCTTTTTAATCTTGGTAATAATCAAATCGGGTCCGAGCGATATGCGAGATACTCCACTCATTTGCACCTTCAGATAGGATGATTGAATTATTTTGGACTTTTGTAACAATTTAGCTTAGAATGGTTGTGATTGGCTGAAAGGTTCTCTGACGTTCAGAGAAGAACAGCAAATCCGAAACCCGTGAGTGAGACATGTACATGTGCACGCAGCTGAAATGAGAAAAGAGAGTCTAAAAAGCCACAATCGAGTACCCCACAAACCGTGAAATGATCACGGATCGAGGTCCTCAAGCTGAACCATGGGCCAACAACGTACAGAACCCGTCAGTCTCACTGATTGCTGCGGGTTTCCTATTGGCTACGCTTGTTGCCATCACCATGAGCAAAATTATCCAGCTTTGCGCTTCGCATTGATTAAATGCTTCCTTAAAGCAATTAAAGCATCTCTTTGTCCAAGATTCTTGTTTACTTTAGCAACACAAAAGCGAAATTTGGATTCCATATCTGCATATTATCCAGTTAGAGAGAAACAGTTGATTTTATAATCTACTCATCTGAATCATGATTGCATGATTTCTTCAATAGTATTATTTGATAGCCACCATATTTCTTTCAAAAAGCACAATAGTAGCAAATAATCATTGCCAAATGTGCCGTGAAGATATATCTAAATAATTTCTTTTATTCTATGAAGACAAATGTAAAAGAATTAAATAAAATTTGGGCATGATCACGGCATTATGAGAGTATATCTCAAATTCTGACTCTTTAAATTTTAGTTTGTCTGCATCACAATTCTCTGTATTGAGCATTTTTGCCTCTATTTGTCTTGGTCCCTAGAAAATGCTTTAAAAGATCTTTTAGGCATTTTACCTTTCAAAACCCCCCAAAAGCACCCATACTGGTGAAAGCCTCAAAAGCACCCCCACCACCAAAAAAAAAAAATAAAAATAAAAAACAAAAAAGGTTGTCACCAAGTGAATAACCCAATGCACGGTTACGGCAGTAACTCCATAGTTTTTTCATATGTTCAAATTAAATAAGAAACAGCTCATAAGACAGTGAGTGCTGTTGTATTTAAAGAATTGTAGCGATATAGAATAAATATTGATATGAGCAACTGCTTAATTTAATTACATAAAATGGATTACCAGATCCTTTGCACGTCTGCTGACCACTTTAGGTAGGCTTTGGTGGGTTTTGAAAGCAGGATCGGTTATAATAAGAGTTAGTTCTATTGGATTTAACTTTTTAATATGATCTAATTATTATTTAATTAAAATTTAATTTATTAAGTTAAATATTAAATTAATTATGATGAGTTTAATTAATTAATTAATTAAAAAATTTTATTTTTGATAAGATTTAGATTAGAATCTCTATTCTAATTAGAATTAAATCTTCTGATGGGATAAAACAAGTACAGATATAAATAGAGATGGACTGATTTTTTTTTTTCAACTCTTAGGAGGACGTGACGATTTTCTTTTCTCCAACTCTTGGAAGGGCGTGATGATTTTTTTTCTTCAACTCTCAAAAGGATGAGACGATTTCCATCAATCATCTGCATAAAGATATAGGATAAAGAGAAAGAAGACTAGCTACCTATGGAAGATGAATCTGACGCTCTGCGGGCTACGTGATCATTGCGTTGATGAGACGATGGTATAAGGTATGTTTTATTTTGATTTTGCATGAATATTGGAGCACGATTTAAGCATAAAAATTTAAATTATCTAACATGTGGTATCAGAGCCAAGGATCCATGCTTCATATTCATGTAATGAGTTTTTCGATAATTTTTTATTTATCTTCAAAAAATTAAAATCATGGTTTATTAATTTTTAAAATTAATTAAAATTTTAAAAATTAAATTAAGATTTATTAATTTCTAAAAAAATTAAAAAAAATTAGGGCCGGTCGTGCCAGCCGATCCCCGCCGTCCGACGAACAGGGCAGCAGCCACGACTACTACCATGCCAGTGGCAAGCTGGAGCTACGGCCGTCGCGAGTGGTGGTGCTGCCCACCACTTGTGCGACCACAAGAGCCATGGCGTAGGGCGGCAACGAGACGGATGCAGCACAGTAGGGGTGGTGGGGGCAGTGCTCGGTCCGCCGCCCTCGTACGGTCGGGGAAGCAAGGGGCGACCGTTCGGCCGCCTGTTCAGTGCTATCGCGAGGATGGCGGTAGGAAAAGATCGGCAGAGGCCGACGGGAGCCGACGAGGGCCCCGAATCCAGCAGCAGTAGTGGGTGGTGGCCAGATCAGACTTGGGACTGCCGATCGGCCACCCGTGCGGCGGCCATGGGGGCATTAAATTTTTTTTTTAATTTGATCAAAAAAAAACTAGGAAAGAAGAAAGGCTAATCAGATCTGGGTTTTGGGTCCAAATTCGAAATCCGCCTAGAACCCAACCCTTTTAATAAAAAAGAAACTTTTCCAGATAAGCTCATAAAAAGTTTAAATTCTGAAAAAGGGACCTATAAGACAGTTTTGCAATTTAGTCCTTCAGAATAATTTTGCATTTAAGCCTTAATAAGTAATAAATTATATTAAAGTCCCTATCGATTTTCTGATCAATTTTTAAAGCTACTATTTTATATAAAAAGCTTTATATTTTTGATATTTACAGTTAAGTTCTTTAATTTTAAAGTTTTGATAAAATCGCTATAACTTAATTATTTCTTCTCTGATTTGAGCGGTTTTTGAATCGTTGAATTTGTGATGATTTAAAAAATATTATGGTTAAATTTCTCATATAAAATAAAATATTTAAATAATTAAATTATTTAATTAATAAATTTTTTTATTATTATACTATTTAAGTGTGTTTACGCATAGTCCTAAAGGACTCGGAGCACTCCATGGATCTTGGATAGCTGAGTCACCACAGGCTAATGAACTTTTTTTATTATAATTTTGAAATTACATAAAAATGTATCTATTATAGTAAACTCAAAGATGACTATAATTTGATATAAAATTAATAGTAAAAGATTGACTAACTTGAATTGTATAAAGACGGAAAGTTCTACACCCAAAGATGAAAATAACCTCAAATTTTTGTAATCATAGTTAGTTAAACCACTGAAAGTGTAACTAATATGATAGGTCATAGCTTAAACATGAATTATGTATGCATGCCATAATTATTGTTCTTACTTACATATTTCATACTATTGTTAATTATGATTTATGTTATGCATATTTTGATATTATTTATTATGTTTAAATTTATGATTAAATTAGTTGTAACACTTATCATATGCTATGATTCTTATTCAAAGATATTTTATAGTTATATAATAAGTATTATTAGTGAAATTGTATAATGAAAATTGCATCATGATGATAATTATAAGCATATTTTGTTATTTACAGCCATGACCCCTGCTTCACTCTCATCGCATCTATCTAATATTTTCATATTGAATGGATCAAATTATTTTGATTGGCACAAGCAACTCCTCATTGTCTTAGGATGCCTAGATTTAGACTTGACCCTTCGTAAGCCTCAGCCAGATTCACTTACCACCACTAGTTCTCCTAAACATAAAAAATCATGTCAAAGTGAAAGCGTTCTAATAGATTATCTCTCATGATCATTAAAAGTTCCATAGCGAGAGATATTAGGAGATCTGTTTCAAATAATGAATTGATCTTTGAGTATCTTTTCTCTGTAGAATAATAGTTTACTAGATCAAGTAAAGCCTTAGTCGGTATCCTAATGAACAAATTAATCTCTATGAAATATGATGGATTTTCTGAAGTACGAAAACACATCATAGAAATGTATGATATAGTTGAAAAATTAAATGATTTGGGCATAATAGTATCTAAAAATTTTCTTGTCCAGTTTGTTCTCAATTCTCTTTCATCCCAATTTATCCAATTTAAAATTGACTATAATACACATAAGAAATCATGGATAATGAATGAACTCATCTCTCAGTGTGTTCAAGAGGAAAAGAGATTGAAACATGAAGGGATTCCAGCTGTTCATGTAGTTTTACAAAAGCATCCTAAGAAAAAGAAGACGAAGAAAGAAAATAAAAGATCCAATAATCCACTAATAAAAGTTTCTCATAAATTAAAATATTTTTCTGCAAAAAGATGGGACATATCAAAAAGGACTGTGAGAAAAAAAAAAAGAAATGGTTCGAAAAGAAGGATATTCCTTTATCACTTGTTTGTTTCAAAACCAATTTCATTGATGTTCTTTCTAATACTTGGTGGATTAATTTGGATGCTACAATTCATGTTTCAATTCAATACAGAAATTTTTTTCAAGTCAAAAACTAAATAATAGAGAGTGGTGGATCTTTATGAAAAATTGGATGAAGTCCAAGATTATTACAGTTGGGACCTACAGATTTATTACAGATACCGGATTTTAATTAGATTTACATAATATTTTTTATGTTCCTTCAATATCTAGGAATTTAATTTCTTTATTAAATTTGATTTAGAAGATTTTTCATTCACTTTTATAAATTCAAATTTTAAATTAATAAAAAATTTTATTTTTATTGATATTGGAATATTATGTAATGAATTACATAAATTAAATTTGGATTCTTCTTTTGAACAATCTTTACTTATTTTAAATATCAATGTCAGAATAAAATATGGTATTATAAATAAGAGTTCTTCAATATTGTGGCATAGACGATTAGGTCATATATCAAAAGAAAGGATGACTAGATTAGTTAAGAAAGATGTTTTACCAAATCTAGATTTTAGTAATTTTGGTATGTGCATCAATTGCATTAAAGAAAAATAAATTAAAAATCATAAAATGCATGCCACTAGAAGTTAAGGACTCTTATAATTGATATATACTGATATTTGTAGCTATTTTACATCTTATTTTGAAGGGCAAAAATATTTTATTATCTTTATTGATGATTTCTCATGTTATGGTTATGTTTTCTGTTGCATGAAAAATTTGAAGCTTTGAAAGTCTTTAAAATATACAAAGCTAAAATAGAAAATCAGTTGAATAGAAAAATAAATATTGTGAAATTTGATAGAGATGGTGAATACTACGGCAGATATGATGAATCTGGTCGTAATTTTGGATCTTTTGCCAAATTTCTTAAACAGTATGGCATTATAGTATAGTATACTATGCCAAAAAATTTCTATCAAAATTGTATGACTGAAAGGCATAATCGCACATTGATGGACATGGTGAGGAGTATGGTTAGTAAATCCTCATTATTCTTGAATTTATGGAGAGAAGCCTTAAAAATCGCTATGTATATCCTAAATTGAGTACCTAGTAAGGTCGTTCCTAAAATCTCTTTTGAGTTATGGATGAATAAAAAATTAAGGATATTTACATGCTTGAGGTTGTCCAGCGGAGGCTTTATTATATAACCCACAAAAAAAGTTGGATCCCAAAATTGTTAGTTATTATTTTATAGGATATCCAGAAATGTCAAAGGATTTTAGATTTTATTGTTCATCACACACCACTAAAATTGTTGAAACTGAAACTGCTAAGTTCATTGAGGATGATAAAAATAGTAGGAGTAGTACACCGCATAATGGGGTATTATAGAAAATAAGAAAATATCTTTCTATTACAGTAATACCTATAGATATTCCACTTGAGCCTGCTCAACTTAAAATTATGGAACATCAATAAATGATTGATACACCACTTTTTGAACAGACTGTTAATAAATCTGATCCAATTAAAAATAATCATAATAATGATACTGAACCTGAAATATTACGAAGATCTACTAAAATTAGAAGATCAACTATTTCAGATGATTATATTATATATTTATAAGAATGTGATTATTGTATTAAAATAAAGAATGATCCAATTTTATTTATGAATGCCATGAAAAGTGATGATTCTGAACTTTGGTTAGATGCTATGAAAAATGAGGTGGAATTCATGAATAAGAATCAAGTCTAGAAACTTGTCAAATTACCTGAAGGATTTAAGCCTGTAGATTGTAAATAGATTTTTAAGATCAAATAGGATTCCAAAGATAATATTGAGAGATATAAAGCTAGACTTGTAGCAAAAGAATTCACTCAAAAGGAAGTCATTGATTATTATGAAATATTTTCTTCTATTTTTGAAAAGATTCATTCAGAATCATTATAGCATTAGTAGCTTACTTTGATTTAGAGCTACATCAAATGGATGTCAAGATCGCATTCTTGAATGAAGATTTAAAGAAAGAGGTGTATATAGAACAACCTGGAAGATTTTTAGTACAAGAAAATAAAAATCTAGTATGTAAATTAAAGAAATCTATATATGATCTTAAATAAACTTTCAGATAATGGTATTTAAAGTTTAACCATATCATTATTTTCTTCGGATTAAAAAAAAATATTGCTGATCAATGTATATATCTGAAGATGAATGGAAGTAAGTTTATATTTTTGATACTATATGTAGATGATATTTTATTAGTCGGTAATGATTTGAATCTATTGCATGAAACTAAAAGTTTTCTTTTCGAATATTTTAACATGAAAGATATGAAAGACACTTCTTATGTTCTTGGTATAGAAATCCATCGTGATAGAAATAAGAGGTTACTTGGTTTATCTCAGAGGAATTATATTATTAGAATCCTAGAAAGATTTGGAATATCAAGCTGTTCATCAAGTGAAGTGCCAATCCTTAAAGATGATAAATTCAATAAATTTTAGTATCCCAAAAATAAGATTGAGAGAAATCAGATGAAGAATATATCCTATGCATCTACAGTGGGTAGTCTGATGTATACTCAAGTATGTATTCATCTTGATATCAGTTTTGCTTTAAAAATGCTTGGTAGATATTAGAGTGATCCAAGTATGGACCACTGAAAAGCTACCAAGAAGGTGATGCAATATCTTTAGGAAACTAAAGGCTACATGCTTACTTATAGGATGACTGATCAGTTGAAGATAATCGATTATTCAGATGCAGATTATGCTAGTTGCCTCGATAGTAGGAAGTCTACATCTGATTTTATCTTTCTATTAACTGATGGAGCAATCTCATGGAGAAATGCAAAATAGCACATTATTGCCTGCTCTACTATGAAAGCTGAATATATAAGCTGCTATAAGGCTTTCTCACATGCTCTATGGTTGAGAAAATTCATCTCAGGATTTAGAGTTATGGATTCTATTTTCAAGCTATTGAAAATTTATTATGATAATTCTACTATAATTTTTTTTCCAACAGTAGTAAAATGATCAATGCAAACAAGCACATTAATGTTAAGTATCTTACTATAAATGAGAGAATTAATAGTCATCAAATATTTATTAATTCTATTGGTACTGCTTGTATGATAGCTAATCCTTTGTCGAAAGATTTAGTGTCCAAAATTTTCAAAGAGCATGTAAAAGTTATGAACATTTGTCGATATTTAATTTATAATAGACACTTATTTTGAGATCTCTTAATGATTTGATGACTGCTATTACTTTTATTTAATTATTATTTATATACATTATGGTTGATTTTTATCAAAATTAAAGTAAACAGAAGTATCATTTATATGACATAATAGTGGGACCATTATCATAGGCATGATGGTTTTCTGATAGCCTATATATTTCATCATATAAGATTGGGTTAAGTGAGAATTATTGATGTCATAATACATGGAAGAAAGTATGTCAGTTGAGATGTATAACTGCCATGATTTGTATCAATGATTTTTGCTTAATCAAAGTATAAAGGATCTTCAAGAAATAGATAACTGGATAAATTTTTATGAAATGAGTGCGCACTCGTCGGGTCAATTTCAAAATTCTGATTCAGAACCATTATTTAAAAAAAAATAAAAATTTATTTATTTTTAAAATATTTTGTTAAAACCAAAGAATTAATTTTTAAGTGAAAATATAGGTTAAGTGGGAGAATGTTGGATTTAACTTCTTAATGTGACCTAATTATTACTTAGTCAGATTTAACTCATTGAGTTAAGTCCTGAATCAATTATGATAAGCCCAATTAATTAATCAATTAAAGAGTTCTATTCCTGATAAAACTTAGACTAGAATTCCTACTCTAATCAGGATTAAGTCTTCTGATGGGATAAGACAAGTACAGATATAAATAGAAGTAGTCTGGTTCCTTTTCTCCAACTCTTAGGAGGGCGTGACGATTCTCTTTTCTCCAATTCTCAGGAGGGCATGATGATTCCCATCAATCATCCGCATAAAGATGGAGGATAAGAAGAGAGAAGATTAGCTGCCTGTGGAAGATGGATCTGATGCTCTGTGGACTACGTGATCATCGCATTGGTGAGACGATGGTGCAAGATATATTTTATTTTAATTTTGCATGAATATTGGAGCACGATCTAGATATAAAAGTTTAAATTATCTAACAAGTTCATGAAGCAAAATTGTTGTAAGAATGTTAATATTGTATAAATATTCATCCTACTTGATTTCCAATTTGATTAGATGTTAAATTAATAAATATCTAGAATCAAATGGTGATCCATCAGAATCGTAGGGCATGTTATAGATCTGCTAGGCCACTTCAAATAAGTTTAGATAGGGTTTAGGAGTTAGGATCTACCGCAACAAATGCAACTTCATTGGGCAAATTTCTACATGGATAATTTTTGCAAAGGATGTCATTTTTGATAATTTTATTTTTAAATTGGATAATTGTTTAAGATATATGGCAGCCCACCATATTGAGCTTGAAATGGCCTTGATTTAAGATCATTTAAAGATTTAAATGCCCCGGTCAAACTCAAAAAAATATTCATAATAAAATTGACTTGGGCATAATTCATAATTCATAAAGAAATGAATAATGCTATAGAAAATAAAATTGATATAGATATTGTGATCTAGTTTTTATGTAATTTAAAATTTTTACTATTTTTGGAAAAAAAAATTCAACTTCTAGCAAAAATGAAATCCCAGCTAGATTTAAAGAGATAGACCTCACTAGTGTAAATATGCCTTGTGCCATAGTTTTATTAATTAGTTTTCTTAAAAAGGTAAATAATATAAGAACCTTGCTTTCAAGTTTTGCACAAAAATTAATTTTTGTTCTCCCGTTCTTGCATGAGAGATGTGAGATGGGAAAATTGAAGGAAGAAATTCTATTTTTTTCAATCAGTTCTAATATAGCCACTAACTTTGTAACAAATGAAATAAGTAATGACTAGATATTAATTTATGGTAGATATTTATCTCAATATATGGCTCTCCTCCAATGTGGTTGTTTGTTTCCTAAAATACAGTAAAGCCGCTAATACCTAGGATTGAACTCGAAACCTCCCTTAGGGAGAGAGTTGCCAATCTACCATGCTTAGGAGTGTAAATAGGTTGGATCGATCTATGACCTAACTTGATCATGACCTAATTAGATCTAACAAAATCTGTATTTGAAAAACCATTGCTTCAATCAAGTCAAAATATAGATGATATAAAAACCAAGTTGTGTATAGAGACATGAAATATATAAAACCCTTTCTCTTTCACCACAAATATCTTTTCAAAGTCACTAAATAAATTCTCATTTAAACTAATCCCTCTTTGTTCATCTCAACAAACCAAGTTGCTAGTTATACTTGACCCTGACCAGACCCAAATACATATTGGGTCTAAAATCTTTTTCATGGATCTAACATAACCCAACCTAATTAGATAATGTGTTGGATTTAGGTCTAAAATAAAAACTCAAACATGAAATTTGGTTGAGTTGGGTTCAAGCACTCCTGATTTCAATTTGACCCATTTGCAAGGCTAATGAAGCTAGGATATTTTAGCTGTTATTGAACTTTTGTATCTATTGAGCTTTGCAGTTGATCACTTAGACCTTGATGAAAAAGATGTGCCATATCAAGAGGTTCATGCATGATGAGGAGTTTAGAAGAATTATCTGATATGTTGTAAATTCATAAAATAACAAAATTGTCTTATAATAATTACATCAACCAAGACAGTATCTTTATGGCATTGATTTAAAAACATGGTTTGTAGTGCATTTCTCGACAAAATTAGGTGCAAAATCAAATAGATTTCAAATTTGAGAAACATAAATAATGACAGCATGCAAAGCTTAATTGTAATCCATGGTGGAGGAAATAATACAGAGCTAATATCAATTTTTGCATCTAGTGACAATTAAATTCTTTTGTTATGATAAAACATAGTAACAACTTGCATTCATAAGGTTTTACCATGAAGGGAAATCTCAAAAGACTTTAAATAAACTAGTTCTTTTTCATATTTTGTAAGAAGAACTCTCAAATATGAATTATACAAACAATAATATTTAAAAAATTATGTATTTTCATGTATGCTGTCATAATATCTTGATGATTTGTTAAATTTGTTAAGAATATATAGATTATATTATGTATTTGTAAGTTCATAGTGAAAAATGTTTATTTTATATTTTTAAATTAATTGTTTAGAACTTCTTAGCTTTGATTTATTTGGTATGAATACGATGTTTTTGGAAAATATAAGAAAATATGTGAATTAGCAACATAGATTATTCATCCTTGCAACTATTTAGTTCAGTTTGAACCTTCTTTAATGAGTACGATTGCAAGAGGTTTGATCCGAATGACTTCCTTCAGTTACCTTAAAAAAAAAAAAAAAAAAAGTAGAATATTTTTTTAAAAAATAACAAAGTTATATCTCTATTTTAGAAGCGGTGCGATGTGCTAAGATACATTACAGGGCACTAGATTTCAGAGAGAGAGACATTTAAATGTGCCCCGCAACATGCAAATGTGATCGCCAGCCTACTTCTCTTAAAGCTTGACTTAAGCTTCGTGGGAAAGGATTTCCATTTAAGCAAGAGGTCTCATTTTCATATATTCTATGTAGGACTAAAAAAAATATATATTTTAAAATATTTAAACCATCTAAAATTTAAGAGATAAGGTTAATTTATTTTTTAAAAAAAATAAATATTTTTAAATTTAAACTCCAGCATATAAGTATCCTGGGTCCTTCTGGTTATTACCCTGATTTTTGCCAGGCTCCTAGAATAAAGAAATTGCTTAATTAACTCAACGCCGAGCATGACTGGACCACTTGGAAAGTTCATCAGCTTTTAGGTGGGACTCTAAGGGGCAAGTTTCATACTGTACATGTATTCAACCGAGTTTCTATCCAATCAGCTGATGATTAAATCAAAACAAATTCCATCGCGCGCGCGCGCAAAAAAAAAAAAAAAAAAAAAAAAAAAAAAAAAAAAAACAAATATCTACCGTGCGGTGAATCATTTGGTCTATCATTATTATATTTGCTTAGGTATTTCATTTTTTAACTTGTTGGATTGATAGCTTACACCAATACTGTGAAAGCATGTGGGGAGTTTGCTAATGGACAAGGACAACTGGGTGGTCTCAAGTTTTGGTTCAATTCATGCTTTATTTACTCCAGCCCAGAAGGGACCGAACAGCCTTTTGAAGGCCAGCACCGACGCCCATCTCTAGACAAACTAACAAACAGGAGATTATTACATAAATTTGGCTTTTGCCAGTGGGTCATGCTCTGCTATGACATAATAACTTAAAGACAGTCCTTTGGGGCCGCTAACTTTTACTACTTTAGGAGCTCTCGTCTTCCCACGTAGCATGGTTCCTAGAATCCAAGGTGCTCACGGCCGCAAACAAAAGAAGGTTAAAACACAGACGCAACAACGGTAATATGAAATGATTCACTTGATCTTAGGGGACTTCACCAAAGTAATACACACAGTACAATAAATGTTAAAATGGATTATACGTGGTTGCAGTCTGTTAGTGAGGTGGGTCAACCCATGTCGGATTCGAACCCGAGTGATGGAAACCTTTAATTATACAAAAAATAGATCACAAGTTTTGTCTCGTTGGCCTGGGTTGCGTTGTGAATTGGTTAGGTTTGATGGACTTGCATTAGATTCATAGGATCGCACTAAAAATCCTATAAAATTTATAGATTGCACCATCTATTTAAGTATGGCTCTATCAATCAAACACCTTCCGATCAAATCATATAAAAAAATAAAAAAAAAATACTTCATGGATCTTTTTTTTTCTTTTTACAATCCAAAGATTAGAATTTAAACTATGATTTAAGCAGATCCTTGGAAGATGCGAGCAACATGGGCCAATAGATCCAATACCTATAGATTTTAATCTAATCTTATAAAAATATCTAAATAGATCCAAAATCTGCCATATATTCATGTTCTTCTCGAAGTCTTTGAATTCTTACGCCTTTTTTATATCACTGCTTATTTCATATACCTTTCTTATTCTAAACCTTGTAGTGTGGTTTATATTTCTTCAGGACGCAATCTTAAATTGTTTGTAGAGAATTTGAGCCTTATCCATTCTCTAGTTTAACATGCATGTGGTTTATTTACTCATTCATTCATTTATTTATTCATTAGCCTCATTTCCTATCTAGGGTCCATTGTGTTGACTAGATTTTTTATTTGTCAACATAAAATTTAGATCTTCATTCCATTTTATTACTTTTCTCTGCTGTGTTTAAAATTTTAGTAATGCAGGAAAGTTTACTTGTGCAGCAGTCGTTAACTTGAGTCACCGGATGACTTGAGATCCCTTGACTTAACCTATTTGTCACAAACAATCAATGGAAGTCTAGATCTGGACCTAATTAGACATCATATTAGGCCCCTGATCGATCCTTTTAAATCTCCTTTGATCTGCAATCTAAAGTTTCCACAACACTACAAATAAAAAACAACCCATTCTATGATGGTTAGTGATTGTTATAATGGTTATAAGGATCATAGTTTATATAGATTTGCATAGATCACAATAATTTGGGAATTAAGAAAAAGTTACAAATAACAACCAATAATAAAAAAATAATAGCATTATTTACAAAACTTATTGTCTACCTTAAAAAAAAGTTTTCTTTATCTTAAGGCTAATATGGATCGGACATGAATTGGATACTAGCATATCTATATCTATATTTATTTTGTTTGATGAATATAGGTACTAATATGAATATGTACCAAATGTATATATATATATTTTTTAGATGAATATGGATACAAATTAGATATTAAAAGCATGGATATAAATATAGATATAAATTAGATAATTAAATTTTATGATCATAGAATCAAAAATATTACTAAGTATATGATAAATTAAATTAATAACATATGATGAATGTGGTTATATATACTTTTTAAAAGTTAATAAGTGCCCTATAAAATTAAATAAAATTATAAGTAAAATTAAATATTTAAATATGAATCAAATAATTATTTATTTATATCCATATTTATTTTTTTTGATAGATATAGATCGGATATCTTTCTCAACAAGTTGGATATTCAAATATTTATTTATATCTAATTTATTTGGATATAAAAATAAATTTGAATGGATATTATTGGTACTAATACAAACAGTAAGATATTTTACTTAGGTGAACACCAAAAAAAAAAAAAAAAAAAATGTTATGACAGAAGGATGGCTAAATAACAGTTGCTTAGACTTACATTACTATCATTAGTATTCTGCAGCTTACCTCTTTAGAAACATGCATAACAACCTTAAATCAAACCTTGCATAACTTTGGTCAAGGGGTCAACCCCAAAGTTAAAAAAGGCTGCATTCTTCACTGGTAGTTCTGGAAGTTAGCGGCTGTGACCCCTCGTCAAAACTGACTCAGAATCTTTGCTTGGCTGGTCTCCACTGCCACACGGGAAACCCTAACCGCAGATGCTGATATATTATATTACTCCATTTTAAAAAGCCCCACTCCTTTTCTCTCTCTCCAACACTGTGGAAAGGAGAGAGAAAAAGTGGGCAATATTTAAAAAGCGGGGTGGAGTTAAAAGGCCTCTATATATTAATTAAATAGCTGGTTTTGAGAAGCATTTGGGGTCCACGAGGCAGTCACGGCCCTTTGGCGGGGAAAGCCTCCAGCATAAACAAAAACAACGAGCGAAGGGCACCAGCAGCCCATTTTCCGATTCTCTGTCTCTTGGAAGGGCGGTGATCTAGGGTTAGGGTTTCTCTCTGAATTAGGGTTCTTCTTTTTAGTTATATTCTACTGGGATTATTCTATGATTTCTTTTTCCTCTCTTTTGAATCTATCGGGCCGGTTTGGGCTTCAATGGCGGTGTGTTCGCGGGCCCGCGCCATTCATTGAAAGCCGGAAGCTTTTTTAGATTTGGTCCCTCGCAGCGGTGGAGTTGTTACCCTCTTAACGCGCCCCCTGTTCCTATCTCGAAGGAAAAAAATACCTTCTTCTCTCGTCGGTAAATCGCTAATCCCTTCCAAAAATCGCCGGTTTTAGCTGTTTAAAGCTCGAATATCTGGAAAAGCTGAGTTTTCTGCTCTAATCGCTGTTAAAACCCCCATTGCTGGTTAAAAGGAGGGATGCCTTTTTTTTTTTTCCTTCTGCCGACAGAGGATTTCTATTCGTGTAAATCGAAGAATGCTAGTGATTTCTTATGGGTAGCAAATGCTGTATCCTGGCAATGCTAGTGATTTCTTATGTGTAGCAAATGCTGTATCCTGGCAGTGTTAGATTTCGTCAAAAAGGCATCATTTTTAGGGGTTGGTCATTTCCAAAGGAATGAGAACTTCGGTTTAATACTCTTCGGTGGTTCTTCTCTACCCTTTCTCTCAGCTTGACAAAACCCCCTCTTTGACATGCTTTAGCTGTTGGTTGATTAGCAGCATTTTGGTTGGGTGTGAAGAGAGCTAGAGAGTAGAGAGGGAATGATGGGGTTCTTCAGAAGACTGTTGGTGGTATTTATTGTTGTAGTCCCTTCCTTGGCTCAGCTCCCCTCGCAAGATGTCATAGCCCTCCTCCAGTTCAAGAAGGGGATAACCCATGACCCCACTGGCTACGTCTCGGAGTCGTGGAATGAGGAGTCTGTTGACTCAAATGGCTGCCCTTCATCCTGGAATGGCATTGTGTGCAATGGTGGAAATGTGGCAGGTGTTGTTCTCGACAACCACGGCCTTTCTGGGACTGTTGATCTTGCTGTGCTTGCGAACCTTACAATGCTCCTTAAGGTCTCGATGACCGGTAATAACCTCTCTGGGAGGTTTCCTGACAATGTGGCCGAGTTCAAGAGTTTGAAATATTTGGATATCTCCAACAATGCATTCTCTGGGAAGCTACCTCAGAATATTGGGAATCTTAGGAGCTTGCAGAACCTGTCGTTGGCCGGGAACAACTTTTCTGGTCCTTTGCCTGACTCTATTGGGGGGCTTGCCTCGATTCAGTCCCTGGATTTGAGCCACAACTCTCTTTCTGGTCCCTTACCTTTGTCATTGAAGAGCCTTAGGAGCTTGGTTTCATTGAACCTCTCGTACAATGCTTTCACAAAGAAGATACCAACTGGGTTGGAAAGGATGAGCTGTCTGGAGGCATTAGATCTGAGCTGGAACCAATTGGATGGTGGCATTGATTGGAATTTTCTCATGGACTCGAGCATTGTTCATGTTGACTTGAGTGGGAATTTGCTCACCAGTTCAAACCCAAATGAGCTAAAATTTTTGTCTGATATTTCGGAGACGGTTAAGTATTTGAATGTGAGCAACAACCGGTTGACTGGATCGCTGATTGAAGGAGTCCAATTGTCTACTTTTGGGAATCTCAATGTGTTGGACTTAAGTTATAATCAGTTGTCAGGGGAGCTTCCAGGCTTTAATTATGTCTATGATCTTGAGGTTCTAAGGCTAGGGAACAATGGCTTTTCTGGGTTCTTACCAAGTGGGCTTCTGAAGGGGGATTCTCTGGTTTTAAGTGAACTGGATTTGAGTGCAAACAATCTCTCAGGTTTGTGGATAACCATTGAAACTTAAAATGTCAATTACAATTATATATCTTGCCTATGATTGCTCAATGAGTACAGTTGAATACACTTTTTTGTACAAGAACTTAAATATTATACTTTGAGCGTAATGTAAGCTATAACATGATATTTGTAGGTCATTTCTGGGGTCCGTTAACTTTTGGAGTTATTTTTCTTCTTCATTATTAATTTATTAAAATTTCCTTTTCTCTTAGATTCCAACATTGACACAATTTATAGCGGGCAGAAATTAGTTTTAGTTAGAATTTTTGGTTGGAAAGTATCCTTGTGAATTATTTTCATTTATAGTTCAGTTACTTTTTGCTGATTATTCGAAATGATTATAAATTTGGTTAATATACAACATATGTCTCTTTGGAGACATCTAATAAAGTTGTTAATATACAACATGGGAATGATCATCATCTTCTCATTTTAGTTGCATCTTTTGGTATTACTGTTGCTATTCTGATTCCGTTTGACTATAAAGGTTTGATTTGTTTGTGAATATGTAAGCTGATGGAATATGTTCACTTTGTGAAAGACTATTTTTAATTTACTCCTTTCTGATCTTCACAAGGTCTCACCTCACGATCGTTTCCCATTTTAAATATGAAAGTAATTTAAGGGTTCATTTGGAGAAAGCCAAATAATCTGCAGGGCAGGGAAGGAGATCACCTGGCAAGTCTGAATGATTTGGAGTATGTGAACTCAAGATGTAGTATAGGTTGGAGAAAGTGGTAACAGAATAAAGAAGATATCCACATACTTAAACAGATGCAGCAATTTGAAGTGTGATATATTTTATCATTGCATGAGGAATTATAAGAAGTTTAGTTATATGAGGCTATCTACAAGAATCTGTCTATGTATGCTTACATGTCAAGCTTGGTGGGGAATACACAGATGATTGGGGGTTCCCTTCAAGAGAGCGCATAATGAAATGGAATTGAGAATCATATGTTGCTTATGTGCTCAGCTTGTGCATTGGAATTTTATGCTTGGGGTTCCTCCATTGTTAGAGTCCTTGGTTTGGTCAGCCTGGATATGGTCAAGAAAAGCATTACAAGGATGGGAAATTGTCACAGCCTTCAACTTAATTGAGAACAATGAATCAAACATCAGCTTTAAAAAAAATTGCTTCATCTTTTATTTGTGATTCTACCATATGAAAATATATAGACCATTCAGTCTTACTCCTTAATTGAAGATTGTAATATAGGGCTTCGTAATTGTGATTCTGCTATATGAAAATATATAAACAATTCAGTCTTACTCCTTATCTGAAGATTGTAATATTGGGCTCCGTAAAAATTTCAGACCCAGTCATTGTTTAAAACAATTCTCTGGGCCTAGCAGGTACCTTATGGTGTTGATGGGGCAAAGGTTTCTAAATTCTTAGGCATGCTGATGGATTTATTTATAGTTCCTGCATCAGCAGTGCTATTTTTTATGTTGAACCATTGTTTTCTCTGCTGTGTCGAGTGGCAGCATGTCCACATCAAACACAAATATTAGCAGCTTTGGAGAAAGTGTTCTTTGTGAACATAGGGTAATACAAATTTCACTGTTTAGTAGGGAAGATTAACTATCAGCGTAGATTTTAATTCAAAATTATTTAACTTAGATTTTGTCTGTGAAGCTCCTCCCCACATGCAGGGGGCATGACTTAAGGGAAAAAGTTATAGGGAAATGATTCAAAACAAAGCTCAAGTAACTTGTGTCATTTTTTTCCTCCTTTTTCGGTAACAATTTGACGTCTCTAGTGAGATCATTCCATCTACTTGGTTTTCACATGCAGACTAACGTTTTCTTCTGTTAACCTTGCAGGGCATATCAATATGATCACTTCAACAACTTTACGTGTCCTTAATCTTTCCTCTAATGCTATTTCTGGGGAGCTTCCATTGTTGACAGGAAGCTGCACAGTTTTAGACCTATCAAAGAATCAGTTCACTGGAAATCTATCTGCAATTGCAAAATGGACGGATAACCTTGAATATATTGATCTCAGTGAGAATCAGTTGATGGGACCCATTCCAGAGGTAGCCTCACAGTTTTTACAACTTAATTACCTCAATCTCTCCCATAATTCTCTAATCAACACCATCCCAGAAGTTCTTGCTCAGTACCCCAAGCTCACGGTTCTTGATCTGAGCTTTAATCAATTAAGTGGTCCTATTCTAACTGACTTGCTGATGTCATCCACACTGCAAGAGCTTTATCTCCAAAACAACTTACTTGTGGGTAGCATAATGTTCTCATCATCTTCATCCAGGAAGCCCAACCTTGTTGTGCTTGATATTTCCGGAAACCATTTTAATGGCAGTTTTCCTGATGATTTTGGCTCCTTAACTGGTCTGCAAGTTCTTGATGTTTCAGCAAATAATTTCTCTGGTCCTTTGCCACCTGCCATCACTAAACTAATTTCCCTCACTTCCCTTGACATAGCTGGAAACCACTTCACAGGCTCCCTGCCAACAACTTTACCTGGCACCCTTGTATACTTCAATGCCTCCTACAATGATCTATCTGGAATTGTCCCAGCAAACCTGAGGAAGTTCCCAGATTCTTCTTTCCATCCAGGAAATTCTAGGTTACAATTTCCTGGTGCCCCACCTGGATCTGGCAGTGCTCCATCTGGAAGTCCTGGTCACAAGCCAATCAGACCTTTAGTTAAAGTTGCAGTTATAGCTGCATGTGTTCTTGCTGTGGTGATTCTAATCCTTTTAGTAGTTCTTTTGCATTGTAAGAGAAGTTCAAGGAGATCTCAATCGGAAAAGGTCTCAGATAAAAGTATTCAGGGGTGGACCTTGCCAGATGCTGCAGGCATCAAAGGCAGGGAAGCTGGCGGTGCATTGGTGGTGTCAGCCAATGATCTTATAGCTCCAAGGAAAGGTACTTCATCCGAGACAATTAACCCAGAAGAGAAAATGGCTGCCATGTCTGGCTATTCACCATCCAAGACTAGCCGCTTCTCATGGTCACCGGATTCAGGGGATACATATACACGGGGAAATCTTGGGAGGTTGGATGTCAGGTCACCTGATCGGTTGACAGGCGATTTACATTTCTTGGATGAGACAATCACACTAACACCAGAGGAATTATCAAGGGCACCGGCTGAAGTATTGGGAAGGAGCAGCCATGGGACTTCGTACAGGGCGACACTTGATAATGGTCTGTTCTTGACAGTGAAGTGGCTCCGAGAAGGGGTGGCAAAGCCAAAGAAAGAATTTGCTAAAGAGGCAAAGAAATTTGCAAATATTAGGCACCCTAATGTTGTGGGGTTGCGGGGTTACTACTGGGGCCCCACGCAGCATGAGAAGCTTATCTTATCAGATTACATTTCACCTGGAAGTCTTGCTAGCTTTCTTTATGGTATGCTTTTCGCCATCCTGGTATACGAACTAATCCATTACTTATTTGACATTTAATTCTGATGGTTAAATTTGCACTATGGTCAAAGTTTTATCAGGAAAATGAAGGGGGAATTCACATATTCAGCTTTCCCCAGGGAAGAAAATTTTGATAAACAATCTAACAAAACCAGAAGAGAAAATAAGGAAACCACTGACATGCATTTTATGTTTGCATCTTTTATGGTTGTTACATAATCTTCTCTGAAATTTTTTTACCAGGTGTTTCCTTCTTTTCACTTACCAAAAACTTTTGGTGGTTGTCTCACTTATCTAAGTAACACATTACTTTTCTTGTTTCTTTACTTGGGATGATTTATGCATCCAGTTGCAAGATGCTATGTTGATACCTTGTTTTGCCTGAAGTTTTTATTGTGGGCAAATACTCAGCAGGATAAAATATATGAAATTGCGGTTTCTAGCCATGTACTTTCATTAGTAATTTTCTTTTAGAAGATCGGTTTTTCCCTTTTTTCTCCATTGCTTTTCTTTTGTTTGTATTTGAGGATTGCATCTAGATTTCTAAAACAGCTGTCTGGTTGGTAGTGTGGATAATTTTATCCAGTATCGATGTATCCTTTCTTTTTCTTAAACCATCAAGGGAGTTCGACAAAGCTAAAAATTTTTGAACGAATCTGGGGAAAAATCATTCTTTTGCTTCCCTTTCAAAACAGCAACCTTTACTGTACGACGCGACGCCCCCACCTGCCCCCCCCCCTCAAAAACAAAAAAGGCAACCTCTCTGTCTGTGGTTGCATGCACCATTACCGATGTTGCAGACAGGTAATGGATGGTTTGGTCTGTGCTGGTTTGGGGAGAGAATTCTTTTTTCATTTGATTATCTGAATATTTATTTTTGTTCTACCGTACTTCGATAGAAGCTTTCTTTTAGCCTCAGTGATGTATGAGCCTCAAAGAATTATATATATATCTCATATAGGTAGCAAAACTGAGCCTACTCTACTGTTTTACCATTATGACATCACAATATGAACATGTTATTTGATTCATTACTTTCAGACAGACCTGGAAGAAAAGGCCCACCATTAACCTGGGCCCAGCGGCTTAAAATAGCCGTCGATGTTGCACGTGGCCTAAACTATCTCCATTTCGACCGAGGTATCCCCCATGGCAACCTCAAAGCCACTAACATACTGCTGGATGGCCTCGACCTCAACGCTCGTGTCGCGGACTACTGCCTTCACCGTCTGATGACCCAGTCAGGGACCGCCGAGCAGATGCTGGATGCTGGTCTGTTGGGGTACCGTGCCCCAGAGCTGGCAGCATCCAAGAAGCCGTCTCCATCCTTCAAGTCGGATGTTTATGCCTTTGGGGTGGTGCTGCTGGAGCTCCTGACAGGCAGATGTGCGGGCGATGTGATCTCAGGGGAGGAGGGAGGTGCTGATCTGACCGACTGGGTGAGACTAAGGGTGGCAGAAGGCTATGGTTCAGATTGCTTCGATCCGGCCATGGCCCCGGACATGGCGAATCCAGCAGTCAGCAAGGGCATGAAGGAAATGCTAGGGATGGCTTTGAGATGTATTCGCCCGGTTTCAGAGAGACCGGGTATTAAGTCTGTATATGAGGATCTTTCATCCATATGAAGCTTTGATTGAGCCCTGTGTGTAGAACTGTTTTTGGTAAATGCAAGTGCTGGCCTCGCCTTGATGCCTGGCAAGTTGATTAGCCTGTAGGTGTTTTCATGGTTAACATACTATTCTTAAGCGTTTTGTGTGTTCTTAGTTTAGAAAGCAGCATTGTTTTTGTGGTTGAGAGCCCTTATGAGCAGCCTTTTGGCTATACTGCTGAACAGAGGGAGTGATCTCTGAGAACATTCAGTATGATGTTAAAAGCCATGGAACTATTTCTGGGACGTCCCAGGGCAATTCATGCTGCCTTGTGTAGAATACCGTTAGCTCCGCCTGCAGAGAATTTAAGGTTTTAAAAGCAACTCGGACTGATGTTGTGTCAGCAAATTCAGAGGTCTTCCTTGGGAAACATGGGTAGGCTTTTGCACAAGATCTAAATGGGACAACTTTAACGGTGATCCTATATGAGCCAGTCATGATAGATTACTGTCCACCTTGTAGATATGTTCAGAGGCAAGCTTTCTATAGGGGACTGTATATTTGTATCATTCTACAGAAGGTATATATCTGATTTTTTTTTTATTTTTTTTAGCAAAATCAATTATTAGATGGATTTTTTTATGCAAAATCCATTACTTGTGAACTAACCTAGAAAAAAGTCCATGAAAGGATATATGAGAGCTAAAAGAGAGGTATTATTTGAATTCTGTTATGTATATTTATTAGCAAATGGGAAGCTGTGAATCCATTTGTAAGCTTGGTACAATCCCTTTGGGACCACTCCAAAGGGATACCAGATTAGAGGCGTGGAAGAGGCTACCTCATGTTGCGCAGCCCATTAAGTAGGGGCCAAATCTGAAAAGTATACTCAACGGGTTAAATTATAACAAAAACAACTAGGAGATCTGCTACCATAACATGAACCTCATATTAACTGAAGGCTCATCGGGCGTTTTTTTTTTTTTTGTTTGGTGATTCCCGATCCAGTAACTTCATTGTAAGTATATGCTTGAGCGTAAGCCGTATCTTTGATATCTTGTGTTGGGTTCATAAATTTGGCCAGCCTGATATGGCATCCGACCAACAAAAGATAATCAGCTTCGTCGATTAAAGGATGACACATTTGACTAATAAATTTTTGACTTATGACAAACGGCTATAAGCTGGCCAAATCCTTTGGATGATCAATTATCAATCAGCCAATCGATCGACGGTCATTTTTTCTTCAACCAAACATCAATCGTCTTATCGATTGTCGATTATCAACCGATCATTGGTTGGCTGACTTCTGACTAACTCTCCAGACCGAACAGCTTCGTCAATTGAATGAAATACCAATTAACTACCGACATATGATGGTTGGCTAACTCCCGACCAACTTTTCAAATCGAACGGCTCCATCAACTGAATAGAATATCAATTAACTATCAACATATGATCAGTGTAACCAACATATGGTCAGCAAAAGCTATATTTTCAATGGAGAACGCATATAACAGCTCCTCCATGATCGATTAGTGGACATTAACTGCTTCTTTGATGCCAGAATAAGCGAGACACTACAACTCTCAATCATTACAGACGGTTACTACTATGCTCATCTATAAAAGAAAAGTAAGTCAAGTATTTTGGTAGGAGAATTCTGGCTGAAACTCTACCTAATTCTATTTTATCCTTGTTGACGCAGAAACTGATCATCGTCGGAATCAGCTGGAGCGAAGGTAGACGAGATTACCGTCGGAGACCTGCAAAACAAAGTTCCATCCGGAGTCGATGGGGGGTGGCTCCTGCAGGACCCTCCGACGATCAAGTCAGCTCTGGTCAATAAGAATGGAATGCTCGGGAATGAGTTCTGCAGAGCTTAGAGAAAAAGAGGAGAGCTTAAAGCTTAGAGATCAGAGATTAGAGTTAGCATATCTGGAGGGTCCTTTTATAGGCGGAGCTTGATTGATGATGACGGCCATATCGTTCGACCGCAGGCTGCTCGGGGCCGCATGGAGTTCGGTACGGAGAGAAAGACATCGTCAGGCGGATAGTGGCAGCCATGCTAATGGGTTATGGGCCGATGGAGCTGATTACGAAAAGAGTGCTATCGCCAGTAGTGGTGGCCATGTCGTCCGATCACATTGCTTGTGGCAGACTGATGGCAACAGTTCATCCAGATTTGATAGCCATGGCTCTGAGAAAGTGGGCATTGATCGGTAGACTTCGGTGTATATCCATTACAAAGGAGTTCGGCCAAGGGGAAGCTCGGAAGGAGTTCGACCGAAGGAGTGTGGAGGGAGTTCGGCCTTCATAGGCATCTGGCTGGAGGAGTGCGGCTAAGGCTCGATCGCTGGGAAGTTTGGAAGGAGCTCGACCGCTGAGGAGTCCAGCCAAAGGGGATGTCCGGGAGGAGTCCGGCTCCTGAAGAAGTCCGATCGAAGGAGAAGCTTGGAGGAAGTTCAGGCTCTCGCAGGAGTCTGACCGAAGCTCGATCGCTGAGGAGTTCAGCCAGCTGAAGGAGTTCGGCTAAGGCTCGATCGCTGGGAGTTCGAAGGAGCTTGACCGTTGATCAGTTTGACTCTTATAGAAATTCGACTGAAGCTCGGCCGTCGATGAGCTCGGCCAGGGCGCAACCGCTGAGGAGTTTGGCTAGGGCACAACCACTGAGGAGTTCGATCGAAGGGGGCTCGGAGGGACTTCGGCTAAGGCCCGACTGTTGCGAGTCTGAAGGAGCTCGATCGCTGATTAGTTTGGCTCTTGCAGAAATCCGACTGAAGTTCGACCGTCGAAGAGCTCGGCCAGGGCGCAACCGCTAAGGAGTTCGGCCAGGACACAACCGCTAAGGAGTTCGACCAAAGGGGGCTCGGAGGGAGTTCGGCTAAGGCCCGGCCATTGGGAGTCCGAAGGAGCTCGGTCAGTTGAAGGAGTTCGGCTTCTGGAGAAGTTTGACCGAAGGAGAAGCTTGGAGGGAATTCGGCTAAGATCCAATCGCTGAAGCTCTTCCGTAGCTACCAATTGCGTTAAGCTGAGCATCGAATTGGACTTCGACAAGAGCGGGATTTATCCCCAACAATAGTACCCCCACTCCCGAGTTCGAAACTCGAAGAAAGGGAGTGCAGAAAAGGCGACTGCCGAAGTTCTCTTCCGGACTTCGTACTGGTTCAGATCGAAGCTCGGAGGGAGATCTCATCTCCAGACGAAGTTGATGCTGAAATTGAAGTCTGGAGAAGATCTCATCTTCAGCCGAGATTGATACAGATGCTCGAGAGAGATTTGATCTGCAGCTGGGGTTGATGCGGTCGCTCGGAAGAGATCTCATCTCTGGCCGAGGTTGTCTCTGATCTTATCTCTGGCCGAGGTTGGCTCAGACACTTGAGAGAGATCTTATTTCTGGTCGAGGTTGTCTCGGATGCTCTGGCCGAGGTTGTCACGGACTCTCGGAGGAGATCTTATCTCCTATGGCCAAGGTTGTATCGGTCGCTCGGGAGAGATTTTATCTCTGACCGAGGTTGATGCGGGCGCTCGAGGAAGATCTTATCTCTTGCCGTGGTTGATGGAGATTCTGTCTCCTATAGACTTCGGAGCTCGGACTTGGACTTTGCTCGCGTTAGGACGAGGTTCTCCTTCTGTTCTTAACGGACTATGGGGGCGCATAAGGACCGCTGTCAGGGCCTCTCCCCCCATCTCGTCTAAAATGAATGAGGCCTTCGAGTTTGCTCGCATTAGGGCGAGGTTCTCCTCCTGTTCCTAATGGACAGCGGACGAGGATCTTCGAAGCTCGAAAGAGATCTTATCTCTGGTCGATGTTGACAGCAGTCGCTTGGGAGAGATCTTATCTCTAGTCGAGGTTGTCTCGGTCGTTCGGGAGAGATCTTATCTCTGGCCGAGGTTGACAATGGTCGCTCGAGAGAGATCTTATCTCTGACCGAGGTTAACTCGATCACTCGGAAGAGATCTTATCTCTAGCCGAGGTTGTCAGCGGTCGCTCGGAAGAGATCTTATCTCTAGCCGAGGTTGACTCGATCGCTCGGAAGAGATCTTATCTCTAGCCGAGGTTGTCATCGGTCGCTCGAAGAGATCTTATCTCTAGCCGAGGTTGACTCGATCGATCGCTCGAAGAGATCTTATCTCTAGCCGAGATTGTCATCCATCGCTCGGGAGAGATCTTATCTCTGACTGAGATTGACTCGGTCGCTCGAGAGAGATCTTATCTCTAGCCGAGATTGTCAATGGTTGCTCGGAAGAGATCTTATCTCTGGTCTATCTCTAGCCGAGATTGTCAGCGGTCGCTCGAGAGAGATCTTATCTCTGGCCGAGGTTGATAGTTTTTGACCTGCTCATGTTAGGACGGGGTTTTCCTCTTGTTCCTAACATGGCGACTATTGGCTGCTTCTTCTCTGTCATCACATAGTTTTTGCACCCAAAAATAATATTATTGAAAGAAAAGAATTTTATTGAAAGGAAGTTACTGGCAATGCATCCCCAAATTCTTTATGTTTCAGGGTCGTGGTTGCGTTGTTCCTCCACGTTTCTTCAGGCGATAAGCTCCGGATTGGACGACCTCCTCTATCTCGCCTCCTCAATTTGGAGCATGCTTCTCTTGGCTTTGATGCTAGGAGATGACAGATCGCTAATGTACCAAGCTCCTCCCGGGGGTGATGTTGATGACGCCACGAGGCGGCCGACCTTCTTGTTGTTTTTTGTTACAGTAGCGTCATTGGTCGATCTTCTTCTGCTTTAGATTGGCATCGAAGGAATTTATCCAGCCGCTCCTTTCTGAGGAGCTCCTCAATTTTATCTCAGAGTTGAATGCATTCCTAAGTATCGTGACCGTGGTCGTGATGGTAGAGACAGTACCTGCTTCGATCGTGCTTGATTGGGGGAGACCGTAATCCTTTCGGTCTTGGCAGTTGGTTCTTAACTTCGGTGAGAATTTGAGTTAGAGGAGCATTGAAGGGGGCATAGTCGCGAAACCTTTCGGAAGGAGGACTTTTTCACATCCTTCTGTCGGGGCTTTCCTTGGTGGCGAGCTCAAAGAGTCCGGGCTCTCCTACGCCCGCAGGGAGTCCGTGAGCGCGGTCAAACCTTGCTCAGTTGTCCATCGACGGTGGGTCTATTATACTCGTCTGCCAGCCGCTCCCTTAAGGCTTCTTCGTCCTTCAACTTGAAAGGCTTCTTCCGCATGGGCATATCCCTCGGCCCGAGCCAGCAGATCAGCGAAGTCCTTAGGATACTTCTTTTCTAGGAAGAACAGCAAGTTATTCTTCTGAAGGCCGCCCTTGAGTGCGGCCATCGCAATAAACTGGTCCAGATCCCGGACCTCCAATGCCGCAGCATTAAATCGGATGACATAAGCCCGGATGGATTCTCCCTACTTCTGTTTGACATTCATCAGAGAATACAAACTTCGGTGCGGACGTCGGCTGCTGATGAAGTGGGCCACGAACTAATGACTCATCTGATCAAAAGAGAAGATCGCACCCGACTTCAACTCCGAGTACCAGTTTCTAGCTACTCCCTTTAAGGTAGATGGAAAAGCTCGGCACAGTATGGCGTCTGAAGCACCATGGAGTAGCATCATGGCACGAAAGGCCTCTAGATGATCAACCAGATCAGAAGTTCCATCGTAGCTTTCAAGTTGAGGAAGCTCGAAGTTCGATGGAATGGGCTCTTGCATAATCTGGAGGAAGAAAGGGGGATCGGTGCGGGCGTCGGCATGATAAGGTGGGGCCACGTGGTCGAGCTCTTCAATCCGTCGGTCCATCTCCCATAGTCTGTGATCAAGAACGTCGTCCTGGTTGTCGATCTTGGGGGATTTTCGGCTATAAACGAGAAAGGTCTCATTCAGAGGAGAACCATGATCCGAACATGGATCTCCGACTCTCTATTTTTCTTTTCGAGGGGAGGTGAGTACGTCGGCCTGAGTACTCTTTCTTGGGGCCGATTTTTGACATCCGGATGGTGGATTTTTTAGTGGAATCACTATCGGAGGCTGCTGCATGATCCGCATTGCCTCCGTGAGGCTACGGACCTGTCGAACAAGCAGGTTGAACTGCTCCACATCCATCGTGGGTACAGGTGAAACCTGAGCTGCCGGAGCTGAAGCAGGAACAGACGGGTCTGGACGGGATCGGGATGCGGAGGCCGTCGATCGTCGAGTTGAAGCTCTTCTAGGAGGCATTTTCTCTCAAAAAAGAAACTCCAGAGAGGAAGAAGAGAGATCTCCGAAGAGGGAAGAGAGATATCATTGTCGAGCACTCCTTTAAGAATAAGGGGACCTCGGAGGTTCAGTGCCCTTCCTCTAGCGCCAATCTATTAACGTAGAAACTGGTCGTCGTCGGAATCAGCTGAAGCGGAGGTGGATGAGGTCGTCGTCGGAGATCTGCAAAATAAAATTCCATCCAAAATTGGTGGAGGGTGGCTCCGGCAGGATCCCTCCGACGATCAAGTCAGCTCTGGCCAATAGGAATGGAATGCTCGGGAATGAGTTCCACAGAGCTTAAAGCTTAGAGAAGAAGAGGAGAGCTTAAAGCTTAGAGATCAGAGATTAGAGTGAGCATATCTGGAGGGTCCTTTTATAAACATAGCTTAATTGATGGTGATGGCCATATTGTCCGATCGCAGGCCGCTCGAGACCGCATGGAGTTTGGTACTGAGAGAAAAGCATCGTCAGGCGGATAGTGGCAGCCATGCTGATGGGTCATGGATCGATGGGGCTGATTACGGAGAGAGTGCTGTCGTCAGTAGTGGTGGTCATATCGTCCGATCATGTTGCCTGTGGCAGATTGATGGCGATAGTTCGTCCAGATTTGATAGCCGTGGTTCTGAGAAAGCGGGCATTGATCGATGGACTTTGGTGTGTATCCATTCCAGAGGAGTTCGACCAAGGGGAAGCTCGAAAGGAGTTCGATCGGAGGAGTGCGGAGGGAGTTCAACCTTCACAGGCGTCTGGCTGGAGGAGTGCGGCTAAGGCTCAATCGCTGGAGAGTTCGAAAGAAGCTCGGCCGCTGAGGAGTCCGGCCAAAAGGGATATCCGAGAGGAGTCCGGCTCCTGAAGAAGTCCGATCGAAGGAAAAGCTTGGAGGGAGTTCAGGCTCTCGTGGGAGTCTGAC
The DNA here is from genome assembly GCA_006176705.1 of Cocos nucifera. Lineage (NCBI taxonomy): Eukaryota > Viridiplantae > Streptophyta > Magnoliopsida > Arecales > Arecaceae > Cocos > Cocos nucifera. Next base: position 111,512 of record QRFJ01000099.1, read on the forward strand.
CGAAGCTCGGTCGCTGAGGAGTTCGGTCGGTTGAAGGAGTTCGGCTAAGGCCCGACCGCTGGGAGTCCAAAGGAGCTCAGCCACCGCTGATCAGTTCAGCTCTTACGGGAATCCGACTGAAGCTCGGCCACCGAGGAGCTCAACCAGGGCGCAACCACTGAGGAGTTCGGCTAGGGTGCAATCGTTGAAGAGTTCGGTCGAAAGGGGCTTAGAGGGAGTTCGGCTAAGGCCCGACCGTTGGGAGTCCGAAGGAGCTCGACCGCTGATCAGTTCGGCTCTTGCGAAAATTCGACTGAAGCTCGGCCGTCAAAGAGCTCGGTCAGGGCGCAACTGCTGAGGAGTTCGGCCAGAGCACAACCGCTGAGGAGTTCGACCGGAAGGGGCTCGGAGGAAGTTCGGTTAAGGCCCGATCGTTGGAAGTCCGAAGGAGCTCAATCGGTTGAAGGAGTTCGGCTTCTATAGAAGTCCGGCCGAAGGAAAAGCTTGGAGGGAATTTGGCTAAGACTCGGCCGCTGAAGCTCTTCCGTGGCTATCAATTGCGTTAAGCTGAGCATCGAACTGGACTTTGGCAGGAGCGGGGTTTATCCCTAACAATTCTGTTCACTAATCCTCCATTGACTTAGACATTGAAGGATCCCATCAAAAAATATTTCGATCAGTGAAAACTTATTTTTCAAGTGATCTCCTCCGATGATAAAGGCATCAGAGGATTGGCCACAACATCTTGTATAATTTATACTTTTTAAATTGGGAAATGATTAGCTGTATTGAAATCAGGAGAAAGTCTGCCATAACTATGTTTTAAATCCATTGCTTAAGGTTTTTGCCCATCTTGTATTATTTTAACTTTAGAAGTGATATTTGTTGGATGTATTCAATGATCCGTTTTACCCAAAACAAAAAAAGCTATCATACCAAAGTTTTAAATAATGCATTATTTTGTTATAATGGCTTGTCTCCAAAATTACTATTGACTGTTACAACAAATGTCTTTTTGCCAAAAAATCATTTTAGAATTTTTAATGTGAAAATGATCACCGAAATGGTGGCTGCTATAATGGAATTATAATGGAAAATAACGGACAACGAAAAAAAAAGTTCCCCTCAATTTTTTGTTAAATAACATTATACATTTTAAAACCTACAATCGCTTTAGGTCGGACTGATATTAAAATATCAAAATTCAAAAATTATTTAAAATAAAAATAGAATATAAATAAATTATTTCCATCAATTACCATCATTACTCTTTTATTATAGCATAAGTTAAATAATCATGAATTATATATTTTTCATAAATCTTGCAAGAAAAATCATTTATAAAAGTAGAAATACATAGAAGTTATTGATATTTAAAATATTTTAAATAATAAAGCTTTGAATAAATTGATATTTTATATAGAATAAAAATTATTTTCTAATATAATTTTCACAATTAAATTAATATATTATTAATAGTACTATTTTATTATAGTTATTATTATTATTATGTCATGTAACAACTGATATACTTATTTTATTATTTTATTATATTTTTACTTGTTTTATAAATTTACTAATTTTATTATATTACCATAAATAAAAGTATATGTATATATATTTAGAATTGAGTTGATTTAACTAAATAATAATATTTGCATATTGATTATATACTTTGAATCATTTCATACTAAATAAATAATTTTTCACCAATGTTTGAAATATTAACCTATTTGTTGATTAATTTGAATTCACATGTGCATTGATCTTATCTCTAGCCGAGGTTGTCATCGGTCACTCTGGAGAAATCTTATCTCTGGCCGAGGTTGACTCGGTCGCTCGAAAGAGATCTTATCTCTAGCCGAGATTGTCATCCGTCGCTCGGGAGAGATCTTATCTCTGACCGAGGTTGACTCGGTCGCTCGAGAGAGATCTTATCTCTAGCCGAGATTATCAGCGGTCGCTCGGGAGAGATCTTATCTCTGGCCTATCTCTAGTCGAGATTGTCAGCGGTCGCTCGAGAGAGATCTTATCTCTGGCCGAGGTTGATGGTCTTTGACCTGCTCGTGTTAGGACGAGGTTTTCCTCTTGTTCCTAACACGACGACTATTGACTGCTTCTTCTCTGTCATCACATAGTTTTTGCACCTAAAAACAATATTATCGAAAGGAAAGAATTTTATTGAAAGAAAGTTACTGGCAACGCATCCCCAAATTCTTTATATTTCAGGATCGTGGTAGCGTTGTTCCTCCACGTTTCTTCAGACGATAAGCTTTGGGTTGGACGACCTCCTCTATCTCACCTCCTCAATTTAGAGCATGCTTCTCTTGGCTTTGACGCTAGGAGATGACGGATCGCCAATGTACCAAGCTCCTCCTGGGGGTGATGTTGATGACGCCGCGAGAAGGCCGACCTTCTTGTTATTTTTGGTTACGACAGCGTCGTCGGCCGATCTTCTTCTGCTTCAGACTGGCATCGAAGGAATTTATCCAGCCACTCCTTTCTGACGAGCTCCTCAATTTTGTCTCGAAGTTGAATGCATTTCTAAGTATCGTGATCGTGGTCGCGATGGTAGAGGCAGTACCTGCTTTGATCGCGCTTGTTTGGGGGAGACCGTAATCCTTCCGGTCTTGGTAGTTGGTTCTTAACTTCGATGAGAATTTGATGTTCAGGGGCTCTCCCCCCATCTCGGTTCTAAAAATGAATAGGCCTTCGAGTTTGCTCGCATTTAGGGCGAGGTTCTCTTCCTGTTCCTAATGGACAGCGGACGAGGATCTTCGAAGCTCGAAAGAATCTTATTCTGGTCGATGTTGACAGCGTCGCTTGGAGAGATCTTATCTTAGTCGAGGTGTCTCGGTCGTTCGGAGAGATCTTATCTCTTGGCCGAGGTTTGACAATGGTCCTCGAGGAGATCTTATCTCATGACCGAGGTGTTAACTCGATCACTCGAAAGAGATCTTATCTCTGCCTGAGGTTGTCAGCGGTCGGCTCGTGAAGGATCTTATCTCTAGCCGAGAGGTTGACTCGGCATTGCTCGGAAGAGATCTATCTCTAGCCGAGGTGTCAACGTCACTCGAGAGAGATCTATCTCTACAGAGGTTGTCATCGGTCGCTCGAAAAAGATCTTATCTCTTAGCCAGAGGTTAGACTCGATCGCCGAAAGAGATTTTATCTCTAGCCGAATTGTATCCATCGCTCGGGAGAGATCTTATCTCTGACTGAGAGTTGACTCGTCTGCTCGAGAGAGATCTATTTCTAGCCGAGATTGTCAATTGGTTGCTCGGAAGAGATCTTATCTCTTGGTCTATCTTAGCCGTAGATTGTCAAGCGGTTCGCTCGAGAGGAGATCTTATCTCTGGCCCGAGGTTGATAGTTTTTGACCTGCGGGTTTCCATGGTTAGGACGGGGTTTTCCTCTTGTTCCTAAAACATGGCGACTATGGCTGCTTCTTCTCACTGTATCACATAGTTTTGTCACCCAAAAATAATATTATTGAAAAAGAAAAGAATTTTATGAAAGGAAGTTACTGGCATGGCATTCCCCAAATTCTTATGTTTCAGGGTGCGTGAGTTCGTTGTTCCTCCACGTTTCTTAGGCGATAAGCTCCGGATTGGACGACCTCCTCTATCTCGCCTCCTCAATTTGGAGCATGTTCTTCTTGGCTTTTGATGCTAGGAGATGACAGAATCGCTAATGTACCAAGCTCCTCCCGGGGTTGATGTGATGACGCCCGAGGCGGCCGACCTTCTTGTTGTTTTTTGTTACGTAGCGTATTGGTCGATCTTCTTCTGCCTTTAGATTGGCATCGAAGGAATTTATTCCAAGCCGCTCCTTTCTGAGGAGTCCTAATTTTATT